>CM061921.1:229998115-230030362 GCA_031002005.1 Vandiemenella viatica | reverse complement strand
AAATTTACATTTCTGTGAAAACAAATATGGGCATTAACCTGATAAAAGAGTTCAATATTGAGTCTAAAGTAAAAGTTTTCATTAAGTGATAGGATATGTTCATCTCTTAAAGTCTGAAAAGATTACATTTGTTTGGCATACATCACTTGCATGAGGAACATAACTCGTGGGAGTCACAGGATTCACTTTTGCCAGAACAGCCACTACTGATACCCAAAGACCATCAGCATTTCTTGGAAATTAGATTGGTTTAACAGCCCAGATGGATGAAATGTTTTTACTTCATCAAGTTCTTCATTTTTCTGTAAAACATATCTGAGCCACCGGTTTCCTTCATAGACAACAGTGCAGTAGCCTGATAAGAATTATATTTTAAGTTTAACTAGAGATTTTGTCATATTCTTCCGAAACATTCAAATCAACTGAAAAGTTAAATAATATTGAAGTAGTTTTGGGAATGGACCCATAGTATTGCTGTGATCCTAGGATAATGAATGCTTCATCTAAGCGACTTTTTGAGAATAAATCTGGTTCAATATATTCCTCCTATATATATATGAAAGTTGTAAACAACAACTGTATTTTGCTCCTGGCAATCAGAAACAACTATGTAATTAAAATGTTCAGCTCTGTCTTTCCGTGTGAAGTATATTACAAAATGATGGATCGTTACCAACTGCCTTGTCCAGTGGTAGCTCTGTGTTTCATCTTGTAGCACTATGCTATAATTTCCAAATAATCACAGGTGAAAGCAAATTCTGATTCTTTGAGATTTTCTTTAATGTATTTCAGGAATACTCCAGTAGTTGAAATGTTATTAATGTTGAAGTATGAGCACTTTGACCTAACATGAACTAATAAGTATTGCCAGCATATTACAAGCTTGTATGATTTAATTATTTTAGACTCATATCAGGTTAGTGCTCTTACCGATTTTCACAGAAGTGTAAACATCGACGTTGTTGTATTATTCACAATTAATGAAAAATAGTCTTCAGTTTTAAATTATTTTAACAATGGAGCCAACACCACCCCACATTTATATTTTGCCACATGATTTACAACAGTATCTATTTGTGGAATTTTTTTTTTTAAATATATACTTTTTGAAAAATTTAAAATCGATTAAAAAAAATTCGAACATAAAAAATTGTGTTAACAAATAGTATGGCACACAATAGGAAAGGTATGAAAAATACTGTAAAATGGGGCCTCTCCCAGCTTTCTAGCTAAATTAGGAGAGCTTCTAGAGCATTTAAAAAATGTTCATTTGCAATTTTTGGAATACTTTACATAGCTGTAATTCGAAAACAAGTAGACATATTTCAATTAAATTTGGTATTATTCCAAGTCTATATGAATAGTAAATCTCTGCCAAATTTTATGAAAATCTGAGATAGTGAGGTTAATTTTGTCATAAAAATGGTCGAGTTCACATGGAATGACTCGGCTATCAAAAATACTTAACCCACGTAACAAGAATTTCATGCACCCAAAATAATATTATTTCCACTAACATACTGAAATAAATGCAGATACCAGCAATCAATTTATGTTCCATTGGTCTAAAATTACTCAAAGCATAGCTTTTTTTTTTTTTTTTTTGTATGAAGCAAGATTATGAAAAACAGGACTATATTCAAGTAAATGCCAAAAAGAGTCAGCTTACAATCAGTGTGCAGAGACGGGTAGGTTGATTTGTTTATTGAAGTTACCACAGAACATAACATGTAACCAAATGATAAAAGAGCTGGGTGGGAGTCTTTGGAAAACTTTTTTTATTTCTTTTGACTAATACTTTTTACTTTGTCAACATTGAGGTCATTAGTGGCAGGATAGGACTGGAGGTAAGGAATGAGAAGGAATTCATCCATGGCTTTTTGAAGGAATCATCACAGCATCCACCTATAGTGACTTTTGGAAACCATGAAGTATTTATTGAAATCTGGATGTCCAGATGGCAATTTGAACTGATGTCCTCCCAAATCCTAGGCCCAAGTGTCTCCAGGCTCAGTTAAATTAGATAAACTGATACAGAAATTAAACAATTAGATAAAAGCAGCATAGGATCAATCATATCTTGTATTGTAGCAACTGAATAGAATTAAAATATTTTACACAGAAATTATTCTCAAATATTTTTAAGTTTTATGAGAACAAATTTCTTATTTGGCATCCTTAAATTGCTAACCATCTTACTGGAAAAAGTAACACAATTGTGAACTGAATGTGATTAGATTATGGTTGCCTTAACGGAATGTAACTATGAAACAAGAATCATAAAGAAATAAACCATCATATCTTACAGTTGAAGACAGAACACAGTTGGAACACCGACATTACAAAAATCATTTTGGATGAAAATTCCATCTTAAATAAAAAAGAAGGGAAAAAATATAAAGTCAATGGGAAATTTTGCTGAAGAAACCAAATCCTCCAACTAAATAATATAGTTCACATGTAATTACACAGATTTATATTTTTCTATGTTATTTTCTCTTCATTTCTGTTAAATAAAAGTTTTGCATCAGAGGCTGCACAACTCTTGTCATGGTGCACTGACTTTCGATGAGACCATGCAGCCTGCCAGACCAACACACACGGCTTAGTTGTGATGAAACAATGGATCTTGCTGACAAACATTACTCTTCTTTGGTTATTTTAATGGAGGTGGATCAGGAGAAGGAAAATTGGTAGAGCTGGATTCACTCAATAATTTCTCAATATAACGAGAAAGGTTTTTTTTTTAACACTGTAGATGAAAAGTTTCAGAAGCATTCTCTATGCTCTTTGAATAGGTTTTTTAGTACCGTGGATAAGAACTAAAGAAACCACTAGGATGAGAAACAGCATTTGTCAAGAAGAAAAACTAGTCACTGCTAAAATGTAAGAAGAAAACATTTGATTTATTTTGTTGCTCATCCCATTTCAACTAGTAATACTTCTTGGAACCAAACAGATTCTTGAACTGTTTTTAACAGTTTCAAAGTAGAGATGATAATGTGGTTAAGATAAAAGTTATGTTACTACTTGTAATTTATTGTATTTGCTTTATTCTGTAATTGAGAAGTGCTGTTAATGATTGTGTCCATTTATTGTCAGAAGCCATTTAGATGTGAAATTAAAAATACTTTTCAATAGAGGAAGAAAATTATAACAGTAGTTATTTTAAAGGTTTGAAACCTCAATCATTCTACTGATTAAGTTTTCTCCATCATCACACTCTTGATTGGTTTGATGCAATTCTCCATCTCTTCGTACCTTGAGCTAACCTCTTCACCTCAGCATACCCCTTACAACCCTTATAACCTTTATCTTCCTCTACAGTTTTTACCTTCAACTATTCCCTCCACTAACAAATTAACCCACCCAACAGGTCTTAAAATGTGACCAATAATCCTGTATCTTCTTTCTGTGAAACTCTTCCACACAAACTTCTTTCCTAGCCCATCACTTCCAAAACACCTTAATCTTGTTATTTATCTGCCTACTTAATTAGTGAAAACCTTCTATAACAGCACATTTCAAATGCTTAAATTTCCTTTCTTTTTCATAAGGTCCACGCCTCACCACCATTGAGTATTGTGCTCCATACATTCAGCATTAGAATGTTCTCTCTAGATGCTCGATTAATATTTGAAACTAAAAGAATCCTATTTTTTATGAAGGCTTTTATATTTAGTTTCTGTTTAAAACATTTCTCCTGCTTCAGCTATCAGCTGTAATTTTCTTCCTTTGGAAGCACCCATAGGGACATGGCGAACAGTTCTGGGATGAAGTCCAATGTCCATTCTTTCTGCATTCCGGGCGGTCTGATCCATGATGTGGAACAGGCCATCCCGAATGCCATTGAGCGGACGAGGTGTAGCCAGCTGCGGATTGTAGCTCATGTCGGCACCAATGATGCTTGCCGCCTTGGGTCGGAGGGTATCCTCTCTTCCTTCCGGCGGCTTGCTCATACGGTGAGCTCTGTGGTTGATGACCGCAAGATTTCGGCTGAGCTAACCATCTGCAGTATTGTCGATAGAACTGACTGTGGACCTCTGGTTCAGAGCCGAGTCGAGGGTCTAAACCAGAGACTGCGTCGTTTCTGCAATAATCATGGCTGCAGATTCCTTGATCTTCGCCCTGGGGTCGAATCGTGTAGGGTTCCCTTGGATAGATCAGGTGTGCACTACACACGTGAATCGGCTACACGGGTGGCAGGGGCCGTGTGGAGTGCATTGGGGGATTTTTTAGGCTGAGGGAGGAAGACCCGAAACTGGGATTACAGTCACGGGCAGCCCAATTAAATTCGGCACCATATGTTAGGAGTAGCGAAAATCAATCTCGACCGTTAAAAGTACTCGTTATAAACTGTAGAAGTGTTTGTAATAAGCAGCCTGAGCTAGAAAGCGTTATTAGTAGCACAGAAGCTGATATAGTATTAGGTACTGAAAGCTGGTTAAAACCGGATATAAGTTCAGCAGAAATTTTTAACCATAGCATGAATGTTTTCCGTAAGGATAGGTTACATTCTAATGGAGGTGGTGTATTTATAGCTGTTCGTAAACACTTGTCGTGTAACGAAAGAAATATTGATACGGTCTGTGAAATCCTATGGATTAGACTAATAGTAGCTAGGACAAAACTTGTAATAGGGTCTTTCTATCGTCCACCAGATGCAGATGTAGGTGTTGCTGAGCTTGCTGAGGCCTTAAGAAATAAAGTAAGTAATATAGCTCGTCAATTTCCGGATCATGGAATAATACTAGGTGACTTCAACTTGCCGTATATTGACTGGAGTAATTACGCCCATGTTACTGGTGGCAGGGATAAAATATCCTGTGAGATTATTCTCGACCTATTCTCAGATCTTAATCTTGAGCAGCTCGTCACTGAACCAACGCGGTGCGACAACGAAAACGAAAACATTTTAGATATTCTCGTTACAAATAGGCCTGAATTATTTATGGACATTTCTACCACCACGGGAATAAGTGATCATAAAGCTGTAATTGCTACAGTAAAATTAACAGTCGAGCGCAAAAAGAAAAAAGAAAGGGTCTTTAAAGGTTCGAAAAGGCCCCAAAGGAGAGTTTAAGAACATTTTTGAGGGATAAATACATTACCTTTGTAGAAGGAAGAGGCTCGGTTGAAGAGATGTGGCTTCGATTCATAAATATAGTCAGGGAAGGTATGGACTTACATATACCGAAAAGGACAATCAGGGACGGGAACGATCCCCCGTGGTATACGCGTGAAGTCAAAAGGTTACTTAAAAAGCAAAGGAAGATTCATGCACGCTCAAGAAGGACGATGTATAGGAGTGATTTAGAAAAACTAGCTGAGACAAGAGGACAGGTCAAGAATGCGATGCGCTGAAGCCTTCAATGACTTTCGATGCAACTCACTTTCCAAGAGCCTCATTGAAAATCCAAAGAAATTTTGGTCGTATGTAAAAAAAATAGGTGGTTGTGACAACAATATGCCAGTTCTACTTAAAGACTGGTCGGGAAGTTGATGACAGCCGCGACAAGGCTACCGTATTTAACGCCGAATTTAAAAATTCCTTCACTGACGAAAACATGGAAAACATTCCCGTTTTTCCACGGCGTGTTGAATTTGAAATGGATCCAGTACAAATTGATAGTGTAGGTATCATAAAGCAATTAAAGCTCCTGAATTGGGGGAAAGCGCCGGGTCCCGATGGTGTACCAGTAAGAGTATTTTCGGAATACGCGGAAGAAATAGAACCATTTCTGTCAGATATATTTCGTAAATCTTTAGAGGAAAGAAAAGTACCTTCTGACTGGAAAATTGCGCAGGTGATTCCCGTTTTCAAGAAAGGAGATCGGAGAGATCCTAGGAATTATCGTCCGATATCGCTAACATCTGTTTGCAGTAGAATTCTGGAGCATGTCATATGCTCTAATCGTTATGAAGTTTCTAGATGAAAACGAGCTACTTACAGCATACCAACACGGATTTAGGAAGAACCGATCATGTGAAACGCAACTGGCTCTATTTTCGCATGATGTAATGAAAGTTATTGATGCGGGATCACAAGTTGATGCTATTTTCTTGGATTTTCAGAAAGCTTTTGACTCTGTACCACACAACCGACTCTTAGCGAACATCCGAGCGTACGGTATATCTGATCAGATTTGCGAATGGATACGCGATTTTCTAACTGGTCGGTCACAGTATGTCGTTGTTGACGGGGAAACCTCTTCTAAACTAGATGTTACTTTGGGCGTTCCTCAAGGAAGTGTAATAGGACCACTTCTTTTCTTAATTTTTATAAACGATATCGGTGACAACGTTAATTGCAGGATGCGATTTTTTGCTGATGATGCACTTATTTATAGGGAAGTGAGGTGCTCCGACGATTGCTTAGAAATTCAGCGCGATCTGGATGTTATTTCGGAATGGTGCCGTGAATGGCAGCTTACACTTAACTGTAAAAAGTGCAAGGCAATGCACATAAGAAATAAAAAGACCCCACTTGCTCTGGAGTACAAAGTTAACAATTCAGTTGTTGACACTGTAGATTCCCTGAAGTATCTAGGCGTAACAGTACAAAGCAACATGAAATGGGACTTGCACATAACTTCCCTTGTAGGAAAAGCTAATTCCAAACTACGATTCATAGGACGTATTTTGAGAAGTTGTAATGCTCATACAAAGGAAATAGCCTACAAAACACTAGTGCGTCCGCATTTGGAATACTGTTGTGGAATTTGGGATCCGTATCGCAAGGGATTGATTGACATTAGAGAAAGTACAGAGAAGAGCCGCTCGATTTGCGACTGCTAGTTACAGTCCTTACGTAAGTGTTACAGAGCTAATTCGTGGGTTGGGCTGGGATTGTTTGGCGGACAGACGTCGTAGTTTTCGTTTGAATTTGCTGGAGAATATGCGAAAATCTTTAAGTTACGAGTACAACGAAATACTTCTTCCGCCAACTTATTTAGGTCGCAATGACAGGAGGGATAAGATTAGAGAAATAAGATGCCGTACTGATTCATTTATGTATTCCTTCTTTCCTCTATCTGTTCGGGATTGGAATGCGCAAAATTAGGATTGGTGCTTAGCACCCTCTGCCACCCACAGTATTTGTGATTTGCAGAGTATAGATGTAGATGTAGAAACTAAGTCTAGAGGGGGGGGGGGAAGGCAGAGGTGATGGACTGGGTAAAAAGCTGTGCTGTGCTGCACTACGCGGGAGTGATTTTTTTTTTTTGGGGGGGGGGGAGACTGTTTGAGCCAGGCCAAGTAGCTTTTCATTCATATTATGAGGGAGAGTCAAATGAAAGCCTTAAAAGTGTAATATAAAATCGGAAGTGAGTGCCAGTGGTCTGTAAGTTGGTACACCTGTTTGAAAAAATGTGCCGGATGTCCCCACACATGGCAGCACAGTGAAAACGCGCAAGCACCAGCACAGCAACATGCACCAGAGAGGAACAGCGGCGATTAGATTTTTGCAAAGTGAAGGTGTAAAACCTTTAGACATTTATCGCAGAATGAAGGTACAGTACATGGATGCCTGTTTGTCACAGCTGCAAGTGTATGAATAGTGTAGGAAATTCACAAATGGTGTGACGTCTGTAGCTGATGCTCCGCGCCTCCCGAGACCACAGCAGCAGTGAAGGTATCGTATTTGAAAACTGCCAAGTGACATTGGATGACATAGCGACAGCTGGGATGAAATTTCAGTCAGATGACAAGGTGAATGAATGGTTGTGTTGTCTCCCAAAATATTTTATTTTTTATACAGGATTTCAGGCACTTCTGAAGTGTTAGCTAACATTCATTGAGCATGGAGGAGAGACTATATCGAAAAAAAAGATACAGTTGACTTGTTTGTGTAAACAACACATAAAATTTAAAATAATAATTATGGTTTTCATTTGACTCTTCCTCGTATTTTTCACAATTAAGATCAGGTAGAGAACACACAACAGCATGTGTATATTTATTTCCATCATTTAATTATCACCATATGTAATTTAGGTATCCTATATATTAAAAGTGCTGAACATGCTTGTAACTTGAAGTCATAGCATTGGGTTGCACACGGCCTGAGATTTGAACAAACCGACAAGCATCGGCGCATTACAATTCGAAAATATGCTATACCTAGACTCCAATTCGCTTACAGATGTCACCTCGGATTTTCCAAGGCAGTGACATTTTGCATTGTTTTGATGGTTTGAAATAATGCTGTTTTGATTAGGATCTCCCACGTGCAACCACACCATTCATTGATAGAATAATTCTAATTTTGCTCTGTCAAGTGAATTTCAGTGTAACTTCTATTATAATGCTCGCTGAAGTGTCATTTGAACTTCAAAGTGTGGTGTGAAGGGGCACTGTACTATAAACTTTATGAATCTTATCAAAAATGTTTTTCCAACAAGTTTTCATCAATTTTTTTTAAAGTAGATCAAAGAATCATGGTAATATAGAAAGAAAGGTGAGAGAACTGCAGCAAAAGAAAACAAAAATTGCAGTTCTCCTTAATTTTGTTTTACACGGCAGGTATATTGTTCGTTTTTTTTTTTTTTTTTTTTTATTATTATTACATCTGTGACAGGTGTATTTGTTGTTACGGAGGGTTTACACAAACAATTATGAATAAGAATGAGTAGAACATTGATTATGGTAATTTAAACCAGGTAAAACATGATAAGCCCAGTTCAATATATTGGCACTTTACAGTCAAAGTGCTGTATCCTAATGAAGCTATATGCAGAAGACCATGTGCTGCCCACAAAAGCAACATTCTGAAATTTAGCATGGCTACTTTATGTTATATCCAAGTTCCCCCCCTCACTCCAAATGAGATAACAGCTGTGATGCCAGCTCACAATATTAATTCAGTTGGTTGAAAATTAAGGCCGAAAACTACACCTTCAAAACATCCTAGTACTGTGATATTGATGTGGCTGGAATATTTTTTTATCAATATACAAAACAGTGAAACTCTTCAAACTATCATTCATAATATTGGATGGTACAGCTTGTTTGTCATATTTATTTATTTTTCTCACAAAAAAAGAAAAATGTAAAAATTGGAAATAATGTCACAATATAGCACTTCACCAACTATTACCATCCACACATAGTAATGTAGTGAGTGATAAGAATGTCATGTGTTTCAGGAAAGATGCTGATACTGTGATAGCAGTGAAGGAAGGATATGCCACATTAAATAGCTCTATGTTATTTTAGGGGCAGCTGACCCAAATAATACCACATTTTTACATCAATGTTACGTACTTCATACCAAACATCCAAGGTCATTCCTTCCCAAGTCATCAACTCACATGGTTATAAACTCTGGTTTACAGACGAGTGCATTATCAAGGTAGGAATCAAATGGGCCAATTACAAAATGTTTTCAGAATTTGGATAGGGTTTGTTCAAAAGTACTTCACATCCATTTGTGTCAAAGGATCAGTTACTAAAAACACTTAACAAGATCATTATCATAAAAAATATGATATCGAATCAAACTTTTTTTGGTAAATTGGCCGAGTGTCTATTTGATAAAACTCAACATTTCGGCAATGTCCCCATTGTCAAGTGACTGCTGGCAGTAATTGTGGAATTTGTATGGGAGTGTCCATAAACTACATGGCTCGGAAGAGGAGGGGGGGGGGGGGGGTTCTGAGCCAAGCCGCATAGCTTAGTATTCATAGTTTTGGTCACAGTTATAATAAGTTACAGAACACACAACAGCATGTGGATATTTATTGCTGTCATTTAAACATCTTCGTATGTAATTTGGATAATATACATACTAACAGTGCTGCGCATGCCTTTAACTAGAATCATAATGTTCTTGCATGCAGCTGGTACATTTGAACTAACCAACACATGAAAGTGTATTAAAATTTGAAAAACATCATTCGACGTGTGGTATGTAGACTCAAATTCACTTACAAGTTTCATCCGAGATTTTCCAAGTCAGTGACAGTTTGAATTGTTTTGGTGATTTGAAATAAAGCTGTTTTGATTAGATACGATCGAGTTTGACCACACCATTCGTTGATAAAATAATTCTAACTTGGATCTGATGGGTAAATTTCTGTGCAACTTTCATTATAGTGACCACGTACAGATATCTGAATTAACTGAATCATTAAACAAATCTTCCTGAAAACAAACAATTCTAAATTTCCACAGGCAGATCTTTTCATCTCTAGAACAGAGTCAGCAAGATAATCAACTTTTAGCAGCTGTTCCTCCTAGCTAGCAGATTACACAACTGAAAGAGTCCACTTTTGAACATCAAACCAAATTTACTCTAAAGCAAAGGTTAAAAAGAAGAAATCACCCCCCCCCCTTCCTTTTCTTCCCTCATCAAGTCGATTAATTATAATTCATAACCTTTTGCGAATAAATTTTCAGCTCATTAGTAACCTGAAAGATTTATTTGGGCAATTCGTTTTTAAGCAGAACTTCTCCTACGCCCAAAGTATATATTGTAATGGAAATCGCAAGAAAATACTTGTAAGTGTAAAACACTAGTATAAAACAATCATATGCAATAATCTACTGTGATGGTTGTGGCAAGAAGCTGCTCTAATGAACATCTGTATTACCAGAGTTCATTTATTTATTAACAATATGAGAAAAAAGTGGAAAATAATTGAAAATGAATCAACTGGCAAGATTTTATAAGCCTTGAACTTTTTGTTTCAAAAAATGAGCCTTTTAACTTCCAAGGAATGTTTTCCATTTGCCATTTCCAATTTCAATAATTTTGTTAGATGTTATAATTACTAAAATATAAGCTTGGCATATTTTTTTCTGTGGAAAAACAAATGTAGAGGGTGAAATAGACCCAAAAAAAGTGAATATTTCATTATTTCTGTATATAATATAGTTATCAATTAAAAAGAAACTGCTAAGTAGTTCTTATTATAAAGAACAAAATAATAGTTTCTTCAATACGGTTACTAATTTATGAGAGGGTACCCATAATTTTCATTTTAAAGCACTATCAAGAAAAAAAGAAAAGAAGAAAAGAAAAAAGTTATGACTAGCAGGTAAATCTGAAATAAATGTATGTTATAATTCAGCCCAAATTACTGTTTAAGAGATTTCGGTTTCCAATGGCTTTCTGTAATCACTCCATCCATGCTGGGACAGTTCCTTCAAAAAGCCTTGGCAAAATTCTTTCTCATGCTTTGCTTCCCATCCTTTCCAGACTCTAGTAATCTCAATGTAAACCAACTGTAAAGCTTTATTTTTTTTTTTTTTAAGATGTTAGATTTTTTTTACTAAAAGCAATCACATTCTTATCTCAGATGTGATTCTGTACATTCCTGATTTCCAAATATGTTATAGTGGACTGATATCAAAGTCTGAAGATTATTTTTATCTGAAAAAAAAAAACCTTTCCTAGGGATTAAATAGCACCTCAAATTTAGGGGTTTCAAGAGAAAACTAAAATAAATCAACTGATAGAAATGATCTGTAATTTTTTTCAAACTAGGAACTGTAGAAAACACTATTTCTACATTCTGATGACTAGATTTTCCGAAGGTGAACCCTCTTCCCACTTTTCAAATTTCCTGTCTAGCCAAATCCCGCCCCCCCCCTCCCCACCATCCTGAAAGGAAAATTGTGTTACTTGGTGTAAACAAAATCCTTTTGGTCAAAGAGTTCTTCTGAAAAATCAGAATTTTACCCCACAAACTGAATCGTTGCATTTATACCCTTACACCACTCTGTCCCCTCCTCCCCGATTTAAATAATTGTTGCAGATTATAATACGAGGTAGGTCCGATAAGTACTTAGCCCCTCTTCCCGATGGCACCACTGTCGCCAGAGAAATTTATTGTCGTGTAGTACATTATCTTAGACGACTATTGTTAAAATTTCAGCCAAATCGGACTCATAGTTTTGTTTTGAACCCTTCCTTTAAGAGGCCATGGCCGAATTCCTTCCCATTCTTTGCCCCCCATCCTTTCCCTTCTCTAAAGACCTCACTGTTAAAGAGACGTTAAGCAGTTAAAAAAAATAAAAAATTGGTCATGGGTCTCAAACAATTCAGATGTTGTTGTGGTTGACGCTTTAGGGCGCAACGACATCTGGGTCATTAGCATCCTGACTAAAAACATAAAATGACAATGTGGCTTCAATGTAACTCAACTACCTTCTGCATGACCGACTGTAAAGGGGTTAGTCACACAGACAGCACAATATAATACCAAAATACTGACTAAAATACCACATGCATGGTCGACTGTAGAGGTCAGCCATGCAGACAGCAGTATAGAGTAAAATACTAAAACAAAGGCTGTTAACTGGCCATAAATAAACAAGCTTAAAAATATTGGCTGGTTGGCTGTAAAAGTGCCACACAGTGTAAAAAAACATTAAAATGACAAACTAACTGGCTGGCTGTAAATCAGCCAGCCAGATATAAAATGTCAAACTTAACAAAAATAGGTTAAAAACCTAATAAAAAATAACAGTACATGGATTGGTGGTTGTAGACAGATTACCAAACCGTTCTAAAACCTAGGACAATATGCCCAAAGTTTTCGGGGCGAAACCAGCGAAATTACAAAATTTTAAAACCTTATCCACGTTGTCATTGTTTAAAATATTGGACAGATTGTTGGCTAGGCCAACGTCTGCCCTTAAGTCTAAAAACAACACACTATCGGTTAAAATGTGGTGCACCATCAAAGGTACACCACAAGCATCACATTCTGGTGGGTCCTCCCGGTGGAGAAGGAATCCATGTGTCATAGGACAGTGCCCTACAAGGAGGTGAGTAAGGAGAACCTCATCCCTCCTCGCCCACTGGAAGGAACTGCTCCATGGCTGAATGGTTTGACCAGCCAGAGCTTATTATGTTCGACTTCCAGCCACTACCTCTGCCATATCTTGGACACAATTCTTTTCGCCGCTGAGGCAAGGTCTGACTTTGGGACCAGAACAAAGTCGATTCTGACTTTGTCTCAAATTTAACTTGGCAACTTCATCAGCTGCCTCGTTCTCCCCTATTTCCACATGGAAAGGTACCCAGCAGAATAATACCTCCATTCCATAGGATTGAAGGTAAAGGAGGGCGTCCTGGTCCAAACGGTCTGCTGTGTACATGTTTATTACCTGAATACAGCTGAGGGAATCACAGCATATTTTGTATTTCATATCACAACTTATCTTATTATGTTGAAGCGACTATAGCAGGGTATAGCAATCGGCAGTGTAAATGCTGCACCTGCTATCCAGATTGTACGTGTAAGTTGTTCAAGGGAACACTAGAGAGCAACCTACTCCATTAGCCTGCTTAGACCCATCCGTGTATACCAAGGTAAAATGGAGATAATTGTATAAAACATCGTTAAAAACTCTTATAAATACCTTGTCAGTGGTAAACAGCTTGCTGTACCATGAAAGATTTAAAATCGTTCTGGGCCTCCTTAAAAGCCAGCGAGGAGATTCACTCCAACCCTGGTGATAAAAAGGGGGCAGCTCACAACCATATTGTTCTAAAATAGCCTTTGTACAGAGACTGAACAGTTTGGTTGCTCTGTGGCAATTAGCATAAAGCCATCCACAGTTTGCTTGAGTAACCACGTCGTACACGGGACTGCCAGGAGTTGTGGAAATATGTAAATATTGTTGCACCATGAGGAGATGCCGACGGACGGAAAGCGGCAGCTTGCCAGACTCAGCACAAATGCTGGATACAGGGCTGGTTCGGTAGGCACCTGCGGCGAGCCGAATTCCTGCATGGTGGACACTATCCAGTATGCGGAGGTAACTGTCCCGTACCGAACCGTATACAATGCAACCACACTCCAGATGTGACCGTACAAAGTCTCTGTAGAATTGTAGCAGGCAGAAGCAGTCGGTGCCCCACGACCTGCCACGGAGACATTTTAAAAGATTTATAGCTTTCAAGGCTTTAGCTTTTATGTCTTTAGTATGTTGCAGCCAGCTGAGCCTTGTGTCTAAAATGAGGCCCAGAAAAAGAACAGTATCAGTAAAATGCAAAAAGGTGTTCCTCAGGATAAGGTGGGATAATGCTAAAAGACTTCTGCTACGAGTAAAAAGTACACACCGGGTTTTCTCGGCTGAGAAATGAAAGCCGGTATGCACTGACAATTCATCCAGCCTGTTCAGCATGAGCTGCAGCTGCTGCTCAGCGCTTCTCACACTAGATGATGCACAAAAAATTAAAAACCCATCTACATATAAGGAGTACCATATGGGACTCCTTATTACAGTTGAGATACTGTTAATCGCAATAGCGCAAAGGGCCACAGATGAAACTGACCCTTGAGGAACACCGTTTTTCTGAATAAAAAGATCTGAAACTTTGCTACTGACTCGGTACCGGAAGCAACTTTCAAATAAACGATTTCTAAAAAAGAGGAAGATTCACCATAAATCCCGATTCATGAAATTGTTTCAAAATTGTATGCTTTCAGGTAATATCGTAAGCCTTTTCGATGTAGAAAAACACACTGACAAGGTGTTGGCTGCGGATAAAAGTGTCCTATATTGCTGCTTCCAGCAGGATCAGGTAGTCTAAGGTGGAACGGAACTTCCTAAATCTGCACTGAAAGTGGCTTAACAGATTTTTGGATTCGAGACACCAGATGAGACAGCGGTTAACCATCAGCTCTAGTGTCTTCTTCACGCAGCTTGTAAGGGCGATGCTACGATAGCTACCTGGCAACAACTTATCCTTCCCAGATTTTAAAACAGAGATGAACATTGCTTCTTATCACAAGTCGAGGAAGTGTCCTCCAGTCCAAATTTCATTAAAAATATCTAAAAAGTACTCTTTAGTATCTTTATTCAGATGCCTCAGCATCTGGTAGTGGATCAGGTCAGGCCCTGGCATGGTATCTTTGCACTATTTAGTGCCACCTCCAGCTCCCAAGATGAAAAAGGCCTGTTGTATACGTGTGTATCCGACAAATTGAAGTTCAGCATGCGCCTTTCAGCAGCAATTCTTCGTTGCCGACCCTGAAGGTACAAATTGGCAGATGAAGTCATTAAAGTGAAATACTCCGCCATCAGCTTCGTTCATCAGTAACTAAACGTCCCTGATCCAGTAACCCAGATACTGGTGGGCGAGAACACCTTCCAGATATACGGTGAATAGACTCCCATACTTTTGACGATGTAGTGGAACAGTTAATTGAGCTCACAAAATCCTGCCATTCATCTTCTCTTGCTCTCCTTAATTACATGATGTGCCTTAGTTCTTGAAATACGGAACACTGCTAGGGTGTCGGCTGTTGGATATAAACTAAAATGACGCAACACCCTTCTCCTACCCTTAATAGCAGAACGACATTCGTCGTTCCACCAGGGCGGGCATCCTTCGCAGCGTTCTGGAGCTTTTCAGCATAGAAATGTCAGCTGCCTTATGAATCACTTCTGTGAAGTGAAACTGCTTGTCCTCTAAATTGTCACGAGCTTGGAGGACAACTGAATGGCAGAAGAGCTGCCAGTCGGCTTTGCTGACGTTCCATTTCCATCGGATGTTTCCTTCTCTATGTTCGAACTCTATGTGTATCTGTATCGGGAAGTGATCGCTTCCCTGAAGGCCATGAACCACCTCCCAAGGCACAGAGTCCACAATTGAAGAAGAGCACAAAGAAAGGTTAATAGCAGAGGACGAACTGGAAGCAGTTGTGAAATGAGTCATTTCACCAGTATTGAGGATACAGACATCCTCGCATTCTATTAATGCGGCCATGTCTCGACCCCTGGGGCAATTGATGGTGGAATTTAGTGATGTACCGAACCGTTAAAAATGTATATCCGCGGATACGGATACAGCTACGGATCTCAACTTTCTCTTGGACTGACAGTGAAACAGTCATCACCTATGATCTATTATTGACGAATGTCCAGCTTATGCGACATGTTTTGACCTTGCACTGTGCGCATTTATATTTTAAGATGACATAGGATGTCGTGGATTATATACTTTTGTATTCTTTGGGAAGTTGTAAGTTAAATTAAAATAAAAACAATGTATACAAAAAAAGTATAATAGTGTAATATGGAAACATTTAACAATAGTAAATGACGAATCTGCTAAATACAAAATCTGTGAAGGAATGTATTCCCATAAAGGTACAACTTCGATAAATAATCACCTTCAGATGAAACACCCCCAAGAAAATGAGTTATTCTTAAAAGAAGTCTCCGCTAAGAAGATTGCCGGCGAAAACATTCAGCAGGGAACGTATTTAAAAACGTTAAAAAGAGAATTTAGAAAAACATTTTTTAACGAATACGTACAAAAAGTCAAAATGTGGGATAATACAAAATAAAAATTAACAATTTAATTGCAGAAATGATAGCTTTATCTGATTTAGGTTTACTTTTTCAACACGTAGAAGATTTTTGGGTTCCGACGATTGATGCATCATTTTGTTGCAAATTATGTTCAAAACGGCAGGAAATATTTTGCTCAACTTATTTGCAGCAAAATTTACGATCGAAAATAAAGAATGCGTTGAAGGATTTTGAGAAAGTTTCCATCACATCAGATATCTGGTCAGATTTTTGTGCAGGTGTTTCATTATTATCCTGAACATTACAAAAAAATTTATAAGAAAACAATATAGTTTTAAAAACAGAGATTCTTGAATGCCAAATGGCAGATTACATTTCGGCAATATTTCAAAGTATGTTTGAAAGAATGTGCACTGCATGGTAATAGATAGGGGATCCAACATGAAGCATGCCTACACTATCTGACACAAATAATATTGACTATATCGCACATCAATTGCATATGGAGGTCAAAGAAGCTACTACGAAAGTTGATGCAATCTCCATTTTACTGATAAAATGCAGAAAACTGTAGGACATTTCAGCCACTCTACAATGGCAAAGCACGAATTAGAAAAAAATACATGTTTGACTCAATCAAAAAGATTTAAAACTTTTGCAAGATTCACCGACACATTGGAATTCCAGCTATTATATTTTGGAAAGGCTTGATTGTATTAAGGAATCGCTGTCGCTTTATACTACTAATAACAAAATAAATCAACTTGATGCCGAAGAGTGGATCTTAATTCAAGAATTAATAAGAGTACTGAAGCCTTTGTAGGATACCACAAGAAAATTGAGTGCACAAAACACTTGTATATTGGATGTTATTATTTCAAGCATTAAATAAATTGTATAATGAGATGCAAATTCCTGCTGATAGTGGGGAAACTCCCAAAGACAGCACACCCACTGTTGTCGAATTTTTGTCTTCTTTGAGAATGAATGAATTTATCATTTTTCTTAAATCAACAAAAATATATTGTTCCAAATAGCTATGTTTTTAGTACCATATTACAAAGGTAAATTCTTCAGTGACTCTTTCACCAAAGATACAAAACAGAAATTACTTACAGCTTCAGAAACAGAGGTAAATCTCACAACTACAATTAGCACAGAAAAACCAAATGCTGCATGAAAAGCACACTCGACTCTATGGCCAATACGTTAGGGAGCGTGCACAAACCACGTAGCTCCATTTTGGCCTCCTGTGAACCCCCCCCCCCCCCCACGTAGCCCTACGTGGCTTTTGCCTCTACCCCCCCCCCCCCCCCACGTAGCACGTAGCTTTCTTCCCTTCGAATTCCAGAAGACATTTTCACTGTTTTCTCTTGTAAATTACATACGGAAATAATGGAATGACGGAAAATAAATATTCACATGCTGTTGTGAGTTCTGTTCCTCATTTTAACTGTGAAAAATGTTATGAAATGAAAGCTACGTGGCCTGGTTCGGAACCCCCCCTCCCCCCACGTAGCCCAGCGTAGCCTTCCAGACAACCACCCCCCCCCCCCCCCGGACCGAGCCACGTAGTTTGTGCACAGTCCCTTAGATAGTGATGATGATGATGAGGAAACTGAAAACCAATTATCATATCATCATCATTATCGTTGGGGACCATCTCCAGTTTCCCGGGTGTGGTTTACGAGCCTTGGTTATTATATACGATTGTTTTCCACCTTTTCCTGTCCAGAAAGGTTTCTCTGTCTGTGATGTACTCCCAATTCCAGCCTCTTCTCTCTACGTCCTCCTTCAGTTGGTCTGTCCATCTTCTTCTTGGTCTTCCCACTGGTCTTTTGCCCAGTATCCTTTTTTCCAAATAAGTTTTTGGCAGTCTTTTACTAGTCATTCTCTTCACATGCCCAAACCATCGAAGTCTTGATGACCTAAGTCTCTCTTCCATGGATTCCCTTAACTCTAGGTTTGATCTAATTTCATCATTCTTTATGCGGTCAAGTCTAGTTTTCTGGAGGGCCGTTCTAAGAAACTTCATTTCACATGCTTGGATCTTGCTAAGGTCCCTTGATGTTAGTGTGCATGTTTCCAAAGCATATGTGAGAATAGGAATGAGATATGATTTGTACAAGACAATTTTTGTTCTTCTGGGAACCTTCATGTCCCATAGTAGGCCTCGCACAGTACTGTAGAAGTTGGCTCCTTTGGTTACTCTACTCACTATTTCTAACTCACTTCTACCATTATTGGCAATTATGCTCCCCAGGTAGCTGAATTGGTCAACAACTTCAACTTCGTGGTCTTGTAATTTTATATGACAGTCTGTATTCTTTCGGCTTATTTTTAGTGCTACAGTTTTTTTTGATTCAATTTCATTCCATATTCTTCAAACTTATCATTCCACATCTTCAATTTGTTTTGTATTCCTTCTTCTGTTTCATCCCATACTGCTACATCATCTGCAAACACCAGTGCCTGTAGATCTCTATTGAATGTTCTTTTTAGTTCTTTTAAGATGTTATCCATCACCGCTATGAACAGAAGGGGTGAAAGGGCACTTCCTTGTTGTACTCCTTTGGTTGTACTAAACCATTCGGAGTAACCATCCCCAACATTGACACAGCTCTTGCAGTTATTGTACAGCATTTGGATCTTTCTTATGAGGTACTCTGGTATTTCAAGTTTTCTTAGACTTTTCCAGATAGTTGATCTAGGAACATTATCGTATGCCTTTTCTAGGTCCATAAACACAACAATTTGCTAGCAGAATATGCCAATGGAAAAAGTATAAACAGATCAAGTTCCATTAAAGTATTGGAAAATCAATAGTAAAAAATATGGAGGTCTATGACACATGGCTCGCACATATTTATCATCCACTGCAACAAGTGTTCCAAGTGAGCAGTTTTTCAGTGCAACAGGAATTATTTATGATTTTCATTGTAATAGACTTTTGGGTGACAAAGCTGCCAAGTTACTCTTTTTGAAGTACAATTTACCAATCTTAATTTTAAATATAAAAATTATTTTTTAAGTTTCTGTAAAAGTGATTATTTTATCTGATGTACCTTCATAATAATTTCAGTTAGCAAATCACAAATATTAGAGGTCTGATCTCACTATAAAGATAGCTAAAGTAATACCTTAAAACTTACTTCACCGCAAAATTACCAGTTACCTTAGGTAATCTAGTAAAGTAACTGTTTAAATAATTAATTTTTGCAATATGAATGTGCCAGATATGAAATTTTAAGAAATATAAAGTAACTGGAATTAAAGTTAATAGTATTTCACTGCTACCTATCTTTAAAATTTTATATACGTGCTTAGTGAAATTCTTTACAAAAGATCCATTAAAGATCGGCTAAAAACGTAACGGATATGGATACAGACCTTTTTTCCCCTCTTGGATATCCGCAGATACAGGTATCTGGAACATCACTAGTAAATCCCACAGCACATTATAGGCGCTGAAATATCCTTGAAGAAATGGTCGTGTAAGCTACCACACAATGTCTGCCAATTCGTTATAAACAATGGACATGCAAAGTGGCAGATAGATAGAGCACACAGTCAATTGGATATGACCGTGTATCCTCACTGCTACTGCTTGTAACGTAGAGGTGAGAGCAATGGGTTCAGAGTGGACAGTGTTTCGAACCAACATAGCCACTCCCCGTTTCGCTCGATCACTCTCGGAATCGTCCTTTCTATATTTGTCATACCCTCAAAGAACAGGGTGATGTGTTGTTCTAAAATTTGTCTTCTGTAAGCAGACACACAATGGTTTAGACCAGTTGTAATTCTTTGTGAGCCATAAACCCATTTATATTCCATTGTAGTATGGAAGCCATCCTACCAATTAAGCCTCACCCACCCCAGTTTGGGTGGGCCTTCGTTCGCAGCCTGCTGAGGAACAGGAGCAGGCTCGTCCACCAGCATTTCGACTTCTTCCAACTCTGAAGATGAGATAGACGTTTCCGGCTCAGTAAAAAAGTCAAACATTTGTAAATTTTTCATTTTCCTCGGTCTCTTCCCCTTCTTCTCCCTACCACCCGACAATTTGGGAGGAGACTTCACAAACTGAGCAGGGTCCGTCTGCTTAAACCTCAGACCCCGGAGCCTCTGGTTTGAATGGTAGCAGCTGTTGTTGCTACTGGTACTGCAGGTGTTGGTATCGGAGGTGTGGATGCTTTGGCAGTTACTGTTGGTGGATGTTTTTTGACTGCTGCTGGAGTGGTCGAGATCGCAGTCGTATTGCTACTGACATCCGTGGCCCTCGGTGTAACAATTTTTGTGGCGTTAGCCCCACATTTACATTGACATGAGCATGAGCATGTTGTACTTGTGCTCATGTCTGCAGTGATTGTCTGAGTAGCAATACTTATTTTCGTGATGGGAGTTGTAACCGTTTTGGAGAAACTGGTAGAGAAGACGGGTGGGGCAAGAGCCTTAACCTGCTTCTTGGCATCCCTATAAGGTATTTAACTCCTGTATCTTGCGTTCTTCAAGATACACACGACACTCCCTGCTCCAGGCTGGGTGTGACCTCGAGCAGTTGATGCACACCTGTAAAAGTGTGCAACCACTACCTGGCTCATGTGCCCCCATGCCACACTTACCACAGGTGGATTTTCTCTTGCAGGAAGCCGTAAAAACAGCGCATAGTATCCGGGACATACAGGGGTTGGACAATATAATATGAACGCCTGACATTTACATACTATTGATTTATTAATATGGTGTTGGGACACCTTTTGCTTGTGGAACAGCTGCAATTCTTCATGGAATAGATTCAGAGAGTGTCTGAATAGTTTCCAACGGGCGTATTATAATCTTGGAAGATAGCAGTGTTTGGCAGCAATATGCTAGTCATAGTAAGAACTTCAGCATTGAGGATGTCGAGATATTCATTCTGTCATATGGCTAGTGAAGTGAATGAGAGGACCAGCTGAATACCATGATACCGAGTGTTACAAAAAAATGTATACACACTTTTAAAGGTCATAGAGAGTCCGTTTTCACACTTGAGAGGATGAAATTTGGCACAAACGTAGTGTGATGTTTGCTCAATAGGTGGCAGCAAGCTAGGGCCATGACGCGGGCAGCGGTGCTTAACTGATATCAACATGGCGGAAGTACGGTTGAACTTTGAAGAGCGTAAGCAATTGTTGAAGTGGTACTGGAAATTTGAGAATGTGGCTGCTGTCCAGAGACAGTGGAGACGCGAGTTTGGTACAGATCCACCTACACGGTTAACAATTACCCGTATACGTGACAAATTCGAGCTGCATGGAACAGTGTGTGATGTACACAAAGGCCCATCAGGGCGACCTCGCACAGCTACGAGTGACGAGTCCTCGGCTGCGGTGCTGGAACGCTTTCAGCAGTCGCCACAAAAATCTACAAGGCAATGTGCGCGTGAGAGTGGTGTAAGTCATGTCAGCGTGCTACTCATTCTGAAGAAAGGCAAGTTTAAAGTGTACTTTCCCAGACTGGTGCAACAGTTAAACGAAGACGACTCAGATCGTAGGTTACAATTTTGTGAATGGTTTCGGGACATGGTTAACAATGTTCCGGGATTTGTGGGGAATGTGGTTTGGTCAGATGAAGCACAGTTCAAGCTCAATGGAACTGTCAACAGACACAATTGTGTGTACTGGGCTGACAATAATCCCCACATCACAGTGGAAACCGCTGTGAATTTGCCTGGTGTAAATGTGTGGTGCGGATTGACTCGTAGGGGACTCATTGGTCCTTTCCGTTATGAAGGTACTTTAACCAGTGAACTTTATCTGAGAATGCTTAACGATTCAATTTTACCTGTCATTCATAATGAGAGGATTTATTATCAACAAGATGGCGCCCCTGCGCACTACCATAGGGATGTAAGAGCATACCTTGATCTACATTTTCCAGAGAATTGGATAGGACGCAGGGGTCCAATCGAGTTTCCTGCGCGTTCTCCAGATCTAACACTATTGGACTTTTACTTATGGGGATCAGTGAAAGACCAGGTGTACAGAAGAAAACCAGATAACCTGAACGAACTTTGGGATGAGATTAGAACAGTGTGCGCAGATATCCCACTGGAAACTTTAGCGGTAGTTACCGAATCAGTCGCGACCCGTGTTCAGAAATGCATTGATGCAGAAGGCCATCACTTTGAACACTTAACATAAACATTTACCCCAGAAAGTGTATTGGAAACTTCAAACAGACTTATACTATTACTTTCAGGCTAATAAACATTTTGTATGAAAACATTTCCACATGTTTTTTCTTCTCCTGAAGTGTGTATACATTTTTCTGTAACACTCTGTATAGCCGCCCAAATCATAAAGAAACCTCCCACATGCATGATAATAGGACACAGAGAGTCCAGATTGTAGGCTTCCTTTGGGGTTTTCCATACATAAACCTGGCTGTTAATATGTTGTTTTTTTTAGCTGCTTAACGTCTCTCTAACAGCGAGGTCTTTACAGACGGGGAAGGATGGGGGGCAAGGAATGGGAAGAAATTCGGCCATGGCCTTTTGAAGGAAGCATCCTGGGATTTGCCTGGTGTGATTTGGGAAACCATGGAAAACCCAAATCTGGATGCCCGGATGGGGATTCCAACCGTCATCCTACCGAATGCGAGACCTGAACGCTAGCCGTTACACCACCACGCTCAGTCCCGTTAATAAGAAACAATGTGAACGATGGTTCATCGGACCATACCACATTCTTCCAATCATCAAGTTTCCGTTTTTTATGATCGTGGCACCAATTGTTTTGCAGCTTAGCATTGGTTGCAATTATAAGGGGTTTTGCAATTGCAGCCCTTCCATGAATGTTAGCTTTGTGGAGCTCCCACCGTACTGTTTTTGTTGAAACAGTATTACTCAGGTGTGTGTTGAGTTCTGCTGTCACTTTTGCTGCGGTAGTTTTGTGTTGTCTGGTCACAATTGGTCGCACTCTTTCGGTTAACTTTGGCTTTCATCCACTATTCCTCTTCACCGACAATGTTTTACCATGTTTTGTGTATGCTGTCATTACCAGACGCTCCCGCTAACCGAGCTCCAACGAAATTCCCTTTTTTGAAGTCTGAGAGATCACGCATTTCACCGATTACTTGTTATAACCATCGCAGAACAAAGCGTATAATACACTGACACATAACCTACAAGACATGCCATGTCAACTACGCGATACATGCGCATCGCATTATTCACACAGAAATAGTGGGACCAACATGCAACAACCTGTACTCCATCGTTTGGTGTTCATATTATTTTGTCCAACCTCTGTACCGGCATATATTCAAGTTAATGTATCCTGCCCTGATGGTCTTGGGCAACATTGGAGTGTCAAACGTCACGACGAAGATGGCAATCTTCTCCAAACTGCCATTTACCCTTCGTATGATCTGATGCACCTCAACCACACTATCTGCTTCCCAGTGCTTGAGTTCTTTGGTACTCAAGTCTATAATGTATCTAGGGGTGATTACTCCTTTACTTATATTTAAGGACTTATGGAGTTCGTTTTTAACGCAGAACTCCCGAGCTTCTCACAGCTAAGGGGTTGGGAAGCCTGCCAACTGATAAAAGTTTCCAGCAGCAGAGTCCCGTTCCTAAGCTTTTACACTGACTTAAGTGTTCCTATTAGACCCTGTAAGCCCTTTGATATATAAAAGGGGGAAACCTTCGCAAAGGTCCCCTCATTTCTCTCCATTATTACAGAAGATTTGTCAGGGAGACAAACTTTTCTGTGACACTACATTATATGAAGAAGGTGGCCTGTCAAGGCATACCATCTTCTTGTTTTTGTGGGTGTCTGAAGACCCTTGTGGTCCTCCCGAGCCACAAGGTGGATTTTTATTGTTTGTGTTTGGGGATTTGTTCCCACAAGTCCGGAGGAAGCTGGTTGAGCAGCGCGGAGCCCCCATATCACACCACCAAGCCTATTGCAACAGGGGTGCGGCAGGTGCCCCTGAGGTCGTACAATAGCAAGTGGTTCGCCTCGCCACCCATCCACCTCCTAGGCACGTTACTCACCTTGAGGTTATTTATATATATATATATATATATATATATATATATAGAGAGAGAGAGAGAGAGAGAGAGAGAGAGAGGTAGGTTTGTACCGTCCTCATGATCCAGGCAATGAAGCCAAGATCCCCGCTCTCCTAGACACATAATGTTCCACCGTCACCCCCTATGGTGGACATTGAAGGATGGTAGGAGTTTACGGTGTGGAAAACTTGCCAGCATTCACAAGTTTCCAGTTCGGGCACTGCACGTGCACCAAACCCATACCTAGCACTTGTGTACCAGGCCCCTGCGTGGTCAAGCAATTCAGAAACTTGTGCATTGCCTTCAGATTCAATGACGAAGACAAGCGCACATGCACAAAAACTGATAAGCTAGCTACAGTGAGAATTTTTTTACTCTTTCAATGAAAACCGCCAAAAAGTTTATACACCTGGTGACGATATGATGAGCGATGTAAAATTAGAACACATAAGCCAGTTTTTTCTTAAATTTCTTTTGGTTATGGTTCATAAACAGATAAATTCAATAAACTACAAAAATAGGTGAAAATTTGAACCAGAGATTGTAAAAATGATATGGTGTACTCCATACGCCGTCCTTCTGAAATTGCACTGAATGCCAGCGCATCCAATGATTGAGGGTTAAAGTATCAAAGGACAAAAAAATGCACGAAAGTAACATGCAAGTACAAATTATTTTCTAGTCAAGGCCATTAACCAAGAAAGATTTATACATGTATATGGACAAACACTGAAAACAGTTTCTAAAGTACACACAGAATGTTTAAAACTGGTTAGACAATGCAGAACTTCGTAGAAGTGCCTCTGATAAACAAATATTTAACAGTTCATAAGGAAATGGAACAGGTGAAAAATATGAATTCATGACTAAGAAACTTAAAAATGCAGCCTGCCAGAATCAGTGGCAGAAGAAGACAGTACAACTGTGAGGTGCAGTGGTGAATTAGAGAAAAAGCATGAATAATGATAATTCTGCGCGCACACACACACTCACTATCAAAGTACGCAGATGGATATTATTGATATAAAAACTTTCAGGGAGGGCAATAATTTAGTCTTCTAAAAGAAATAAATTCAGTTCACAGAAAACAGTTATCAAGGCACTACGATGAACACACAAACATGAATACACTTTACAATATTTCAGTATAAACCTTGATCATGATTAGAGAAGGAGATATGGGGAGGGGATTTGATGTGTACACACCGAAATTCACTACATGAATAATCCAAAGATGAACCAGGTAAAAAGGGCGAGCACGGCAATGGTGAGGAAGGGGGAGGAGTTTAGATGATTAACGATAAATACAAAGACAAAAAATATTTTTAGTAAAGTAAAAATAAACCAAAATTAACTGTATATTTATAACATAAGTGATAAGATTAGTGGTGGCTTATTTAACTTGTAGCATGCATCTAACCATCATTATCTGTTCCAATCCTACTATAAGGGAATCTTTTCTTATTATTGGACATGTAATTTGCATAACTATACACCTTGTTTACAACCTTACTTGCCTTCACTGCATAGCTCCTTATATCAGCATCATCACTAACTGTGTGCGTACATGTCTGTCCATGTTTCGACACTGTACTGCCTTCAACTATGGTAAGCGGTGGTTATTCTCCTACCAAAATGTTTAATTTGTCCCACTGTTAAGTGCCAATTCTTAACTAACAACCTAAATATATATAAAATGATAATTGTGACAATCTTGTAGTGAGTGTCAGTGTGAGACCATCTGATGCCCTTGCAAAATGTCTCATCTTTTGCATGATATTGTAAACAGTGTTCATGTATGTGCGTTCTTCACGACCCTCCTGCCTTCATCTGTGATGAGTGGTGGGTTTACTTTCCATATAAAGAGGCTGTTAAGAACAAAATAATTTGGTTTGGTATAATTTTTAATCATACACTGAACTGTAGCTGGATATTTCATATTAATGTGTAGTCAACATTTAGCAGAAACCACTGCTAGCATAAGAGAAAAAAATTATGATAAAATACAATAATTGGAATCATGCAAAAGCAATATGAAGCAGGAAACTCTGGCCAGAAGTCTTAAGATACCAATGCTTCAAATAAGCAAATGCAATTATGTTTCATAGATCCCTGATGAGAAAGGACCTCAGAGATGTGGAACATGTCATGATTACTATATATAAATACTAGATGATTGATAATCATGGAGAAAACATATGTTGTAAACAGAGACAAAAATAAAAGATCAAATAAATATTAATTTTTACAACTTAATTTTGCAAACGGCATATTACATACATTAACTAATTCATACAAATTCATGAATGTACTAGAATGAGCAGGGAAGATGATAAACCCTCAGTTTTTTTCTTTAAATACATCTTTATTACCTACAAACTAGTTTAAGAAGTTTATTAAACAGATGTGTTCCACAATAATTAATCCCTCTTTGTGCTAATGACAGTGATGTTTGTGGTTAGCACAAGTTGCTATTGTTTCTAGTACTGAAATTGTGTATCTGTGAATTTGAGGTAAACAAGTTAAAATGTTTTATGACAAAGCACGAGAGAATATAGATACTGAGAAGTCACTGCATGAAAATTGAGCTTTTTAAAGAGTATTCTGCTAGAAGTTAACTAAATAACACAAAAGGAAGCTGAAATGTGGAATGTTGAATGATTAAATATTGATAACCACTGCTGGGTAAGCACATATTCAGTCATCTGGTATATTCTACACAATAAAAATATATAACTATTGCTCTCTGTGGCATCTGAAGGAGAGGTGAGTGGAGAGGGGGTGTCATTCTTGAAACTTCCCTAAGACACATATTTGTCCTGAAAAATTTTTCACTGCTATATAATTTTCGCAAGTACCAATCATCTTATTTTATCAACTTTTGTTTTTGTATGTTGGAGGTGTGACACTATTTTTTTATTTTTTATTTTAAAACCTCAAACACAAATTCTAGGAACATCTAAAATGTTACATTACTAACAAAAAATTTAGCTATTACAATGCTGTAGTAGCATAAACAATATACACAGCAGACAAAAACTGTATTTATCAGATAAATTTTGAATCATAAAAAAGTTCAGAAAATTTCTTTTTAATGGAAAAGAAAAAAATAGAAAAATTACTGAAACATAGCTTGGACAAAAATTAAACCAACCATACAACAAAGAATAATAAAAAAATTTACAGTATTTCAAAGCAAACATCTCAAAACAAGCACATACAGCTCATTAAGAGATAAAATGGTATTAGAATCTTTGACCAGGTTCAACTAATTTCACGCATCACCAGAATTCCGGACAACAGTTTAGGCTCTTAATACTATACTAAAATGGATTGTTACACTACTGACAATGTCTGCATGCCTTATATAACATAAATTACTATAAAAGGGGAGTGGGATCTTTAACGAGCTGTTGCACAAACTACATTATAAAAATAAGATAGGATAGGGAAAAATAACCTGTCGCTTACCACAGATGAAAGCAAGAGGTTGATATGATCACATAAAAACCAAAAATCACTAACAGAATTTGCAATACTTCCATTAGTAACCTTAGTAATGTAGGAGGCAAGAAATGGCATAGGGAGAAACGGGAACACATCTCGAATGAAATAAAGATCAAACACGCAGGAGGGTGTGGTTTGAACCAGTGGTGGGGGGAGAAAGTTTAACAATGATAAATGTGATACAGAATAATCTGTGTCGATTGGAAGAGGTAAAATGAAATTTGTTTTTAAAAAAATAATTTTGATTTGTTATAAGAATAAATAAGTAAATAAATAAAACTAGAACGACAAAAATATACTAAAAAATTTATATATGTTGAAAAATATATATTGAAACTGACTGTAAAATTGCAAATTAGTGACAGGTTGAGGTCAGGGGTGTGTCTGGTGTCTAGGATAGGTTGATAGGCAGGTTTCCATCTACGGAGTTCTGAAGAGTTGGTGTTGTCTGGGAAAACTCTGACAGCTCTAACTGAATAACAAGAGGTGTTAAGATTTTTTAATCATGTGAGATGGCATTAATTTTCACCAGATGGTCTGGATTTTTGATTGTGACCATTCATACTACAGAATAGTTGTCGAGCGGTGAGACTGATGTAGGAAGCAGTGTAGTGACGACAGATAAGTTGGTAAATAAGATGAGTGGTAGCGTAGGTGGCATGTCCAAATTTAGTAAAGGATTCCCCTATGATGGGATTGGAGTAGTTAATGGTGGCTGGATGGATCTGCGTGTTTTGCAGCAGTGTCTATTACAAGAGAAAGATCCATGTGAAGGTCTAGGAGAGTCAGAAGGTAAATGGACCAAGATGATGTTCAGGTCTGCTAAAGCAAGTGAGGGGAGCAGTGGGTAGGATTTTGGAAAGTAGGATGTGCATTTAAACGAAGGAACATAGAAAGTTATGCCCAAGGCAAAGGATCTGGTTTAATGGATCCCAGGCCTGGAAAGAATTGGGTGATGAATATTGGCCTGCGGTTAGCTTTAGGAGGTGCAGAATTAAGGTTGTGGCTGATAGCACAGGAGATTTGCTTTTCAACAAGAAAATTGGGACAGCAATGGGAAACAAGGGCTTCAGATATTTTTTGGGAATAACTGGAAAATGATACATGATCAGAACAGCTGCATCTGCCATTTATGCCATATGTCTCATTCGCTACATCGTTAAGGTTACTAACCGAAATATTGTGATTTTTTTTTTAATATTTTTTTTACAGGTTTGTCTCACCCTCCTACCTTCATCTGTGCTAAGCGATGGGTTATTTTCCCTATCCTGGCTTATTTCTAATGCCCAATGGCAGTTTCTTTGTCTCCATTATCCACAAATTATAAGGTTTAGTAAAACCAAGCAAAATAATTAAAAACCATGTGCACGAAAGATGAGAGATTCAAATGAAAAAATTAGATATTCTGAAAGCGCAAAATATAAAGACATTCATAGCCAATTAGTTAAACAATACATATATTTATGCATCAAAAATATACAGAATATTTTCAGAATTTTCTGTTGTCATTGCAGTGAAGCCACAATAGCGAAAATTCAATTGATTTTTGACTACTTTATTAATTCAAATTTTTCTATAGTATTTAATAATTGTCAACAAGTAAAAGCAATCAAATGATTGAGAAAATTACCTGCTCTAAGTCCCGGAGATCAATGGCTGCTGGTCGAGGCCTATGGTGGCGCATAAGTTCTTCACGAGTTACTGTTTGGCTTGGTGACATAACTCCACTGCTATTTGTACCACTACTATCCATATGTGCTGCAGATGGCACCTTTAAAACAATGATATTCATTCACAGTAGGAATTTTCGCTCTATGAAACATGTAAGGCAACATAAATTAATAGTTACTAAACAAGAAACAACCCCCCCCACCCAAAAAAAAGATAGGAAATTCAAAACTTACAAAAATGATATATTTAGAGGGGAAAGGGGGGGGGGGAGATGCCAATCTTCTCCAAATCAAATGGAAGAGATATCTGACAAAACTACTTGTGAAGGAGAAGTCTCAAGCAGAAAACAAGAAATATGACATGACCAAATTGCCAATCAATTTTTCCATGTTTAAGCAAGCAGGCATGTAAGTAAGCAAGCAGGCATGTAAGTAAAGGATTGAGAGCAAAATTCGCCTATGGTAAAAATATCCTACATCCCCTATGAGTAAACCAACATATTATTTTGAAATACAGTAATTCATGTTTTACTTTAAATTTGATTAAACATTCATTTATAGAACCAAATTTCGCAGGTGTTGAGTACTCCAAAAGAGGTGTCATAATTATGTATGGAGAAACCTCATGCTCACCATGTAAATATCTATGTAAGAACCTTAGTAACCTGTTTTTACTTTGTTTCAGACAATTCTCAACTGTTCTAACTTAATACACATGCCACATAGGGACAGAAAATAGGTATAAAAAAATACCAGAAGCTGTTCGTGATTTTGTTTAAAAGTAGAAGAACAAATACATAAATAAATATTATTATGAATCAGTAACAGGATTTTCACAATACAAAGGTTTTTTTCCTTTTCTTTCTTTTTTTTTTAAATAAGAAAAAAACAAGGATTTGGATCACCTATCTAGAGATCACTGAATAGAGAACTATCGTTTTAGCAATTTTTGTCTAATTATGCGTTTGTCTGTCATCATATGAAAACTACTGATTCATTTAGATGTGGTTTTCACAGCTTAGAAACTTGGAGTCTAACTTAAAATCTGAGGTATGTTTTATCACATTACATCAGCTGGTGGTTTAATCAGGAAATTGTAATCTGGCCTGGTCTGGACATTAAACTTTGAGTTTTGTTGTGTGCCACACTACATACTGGCCTAAGGAATATGCATTGTTTTAATAATTTATATCAGATGTTAGTAAATTAATAAAGATAATTTACAAGTTAATGAGAAAAAGATAGCAGCTTTCTCTCTATTCCATGTCCTGAAATTGCTGGCAAACTCTATACTTAACTTCTTGCACGTCATACTTCACTCATACTATACTCAATCACTCATACAAACATTAAAAAGAACAGTTATAAGAGCTATATATAGCATGCTCTAGAGCTCTTCTATTCTAAAAATGGTTATTAATTTCAAATTTGAAAAGTTCTTTGGTTGAAACTCAATTCTAGGAATCCACCACCCCTTTCCCAGCATCTATTTATTCAGGACACTTTCCTATTGGTGGAACGGGCCAATCACTGTATTGAACATGTAACCACAGAAATTACACTGAATTGGTGGTAAAGGACGTGGTTAAGATTGTCAGAAGTTCTGTGTTAGCCATTGACATCAGTCTCCACTATCCTTGTACAAGTTATCAACAGACAAAGGGAGAAAACAATTCCAAAGTAAGCAAATTTGCTGTTTTAAGCCTGATCCTTTCCTCGTTTGTTTTATTTCATATTTATAATGCTTCAAGGAGCTCTCAGAGTTATTTTTTCAGAGAAATATTAACTGTAAATGTTTGGCAAGGAAACCTGATAACTCATGTAGCAATTGTGTTCAATCTGCCTAAGCTGATGACCTAAGATGGAGGCTTCTGCACTACCAACAACTGCTTTCTAAAGGACTGCAACATTGATAATATAGCCTTCCCACTTCATGCCATGATGTATGTTGGTTTGTGCTGGTGGTATATTTTTATTTTTCCAATATCAAAGCAGTACAGGGTTCATGTTTCACACCCATAAAGTAGTATTGAAATGACAATCACTTGGTACACAATATGTTTAGTACAAACAGTTAGATCTGGATTCATGAAGACTCCTGTATGATAGTGAACTAAATGTTATATGGGCAGAAAAAATTCTCTTTGTACTCAACTAGGCTGCTTCAAAAGAATGGAATATGGTCTACTAGCTCCAGTGATGTACTCGAGATGGAGATTTCTGGAAAGGTAGTCTCGGGGTAGGCTGCACAAGTATCTTGGTTTTCTGAGTATTGATGGTGAGTCCAAAAGGATTATAAGCACTCTTAAAACAGTTGAGTAACACTATAAATCTTAGGGTGTAAGAACTGGTGATGAGGTGTCCTTAGCATATTGCATTATGGTGATCCTGGTAATACTGGATTGTCTTTGGGAATGAAGCTTACAAAATTTTTAAAAGGTATGAGATCAAAGCAATACCCAACTTTTATGCCTAGGTAGCCTGTTTCATAATTAATGGCAGCCAGGCAAAAGGTAAACAGGACTGGAGCAAGTACAAGACCCTATTTCAACCCAAGTGTGGTTAGGATTATATTAGAGATATGATGTAATACCAGTAAAAAAAAAAAAAACAAATAAAAATAAAATTGTCCAGACATGCTATTATGGAGTACTTTAACTAGTTCCTTGAAATTCTCAGCGCAGAAAAACAATCTCGGCAACTTTCACAGAACAGAATCAAATAACTTTTACAGGTCAT
>CM061921.1:229943941-229997115 GCA_031002005.1 Vandiemenella viatica | reverse complement strand
AGAGGTGTTGATGAAGTGGAAGCATTGCTTATGAAAACCCATTAAATCTGATTGTACTATTTACAGTGAATTTATCCAAAAAGTATCATAAAACATGTATTTACCCTCTCTCTCTCTCTCTCTCTCTCTCTCTCTCTCTCTCTCTCTCTCAAGTGCCTTCCCAAAGGTAACTTATACACTCCGTAACCCAGGGATGTCATATTTAAATACCCATAATAGCTGATTGAGAAATCAGATGGTTGGGAACACAGTGGTACCTAAAAACATGTTTTATAAAATTTTGAACTTCCCTCTCGCGATCGCCAAGAAATCTGTTTGTTATCTTGATGGCTACTGACATCAGTGAAAAAATATGATCTAAGTTTTTTTTTTTTTTTTTTTTTTTCTCTCTACAAGAAGCAATTTTGTATGGGAATTACAGACATCATATGTTAGCACTTTATTTCAGAATTCATAAAAATTCTCTTGGCTAGAAACTGAACTACATTCATTTATATAGGACACTGCAGTATTGCAACCTATGGTCATCAGATTTCTGCACCATAAAATCCCAATGATTCTAATTGGTTAAGAAAAATATTGTTTCTATTGTTGATGCTTTAAGGGGGACCACATCGTGGTTCAGGTCGAAAAAAATTGATTTGGTTTTTCATCATATTTCAATAGATAAAGGTATTCTTTAAGTATCCCGAAAAGTATTTCGCAGAAATTTTTTTTTTCGGGCATTTAAATAGCATTTTTCTACCACGTGCATTTCGGTACCACGCCCACTTTTCTGCATATATTTTAGACCGTTATAATCCCTATATTGCACAGTAGGTATTTTTTCTTCTGACTCCTGAGTGTGCTGGCTATCTTTGGAGGGCAACGGTCAGTATTCTTTTGTTTCTGCTATTTTTAAACAACACACCTTGAAACAAGCTGTTAGTTTTGTTTGAGTGCGTTTTCGAGCAGTTGTTTTCTGTAAAGCCAATTTCCCGCAAACTAAAATTTTCAGTACATATGCCCCATTATATCAGAAAGTATCATAGATAAATGAATGAAATTTTCAGAGACTCTGCATAATATAAAAAGCCACCTCTGGTACTACATTCATTAATATTCCCCCATTAGGAAGTTCACAAAAAAAATATTTTCTGCAGAAAAAACTTAATATTTTTGTTTATAAATTTAAAGTATTTCTTAAAAACTATCACATGGATAAAGTAGTTTTTAGTACAGCAGAATCTATTAGCATCATGTTGTAAGGAACCAAAGCTGACACCGGGGTTATAGTATCACCTTGGTGCTTCAACTAACAGTTTATGTTGATGGAAAGTTCTCTGCAATTTTCACAAAATAATTTGGATATGACCATGTAGCCTAACAGAAACTCAACTTAAATGCTTGGAGGTCGCCACAAGATCTGTTTCTAAACCACAAATCTAGAAAATGTTGTAAGATAACTACTGAATCACAAAAGTTCACTTTCAGAAAATTCAAAGTTTTATTTTCAAAGTCACAAAATTCAAATATGCATTTAACAGTTGAGCAGGCAAATCGAACATTCGTTTCCAAAATATTGCATATTGTGGAGAGAAATTTTTCCTAACCGAACCCCTATTGAAAAATTTAAAAGTTCTTATCAAACATTATTCTCGCAGGCTATCACACCAAAGTATCAACATGGCTGACTCAATGGCGCCAACATTCAACCAGCTACTTCACGCTCCGATGCAAACTGACACAAGGATACAGACAAGATGAAATCAAACGAAAGACCCGGTCACATGTAAGCACGAGTTTATATAGCAAGTGGCCAAACCAATGACGTCACAGCCGTATCACAACTTTTTGCTTCCGCGAGACCAAAAGTGTGTGTAATTTATTTGACGATCCAAATTATTAAGAGTATTTAAACTTTGACAATGTCTAGACTTATCTACTAGAAGTCCAACGGCAGTTTAGTGAGAAATTTAGAGTGATTAGTTTTAAAGTTTTATTTAATTTCCGCGTGGTGATACAAAGCTCCGAAGTAGGGGATTAACCCAAACGTTTGAATTTTTACAGCGACAATCAACGACAATCTATCTTCAAAAACTTAATTACCAGACAAATGCTAAAACTTTTTACTAAAACCATTAATATTCAGAATCGTCTTAATTAGTGCTGTCTACTGATATAAATCTCAAATTAATATTCCTTTTAATTAAAAAGTTCATTATTTTCTCTTAATTAAAATCGCTAATTAAACGTTGCCAAATTATTTAATTTTACTACCAAAATATCGGGAACAATGCTGACTATGGCTGGTGATAAAAGATCAGCTGTCGCTTTACTCGATTTAAAGGTATTACAAATCTTAGAATTTCTACTTTTCCGATCGCGTGTTTTAAAATGTGAACAAACAGGAATATCTCTTAAAAGAAACGTTTCACGATATGATAAATACACATTAAAATGATTTTTATGGCGAATTGTAACTGTAGGAACGGTTACAGGGAAATTACTTAAAGTTAATAACTACTCTCCTCGAAATTTCCAAGTCCAACATAAGCAAAACTAGAATTTGCCAAAATTCTAAGGTGCTTACAATGTAACATACAGTAAAAATATTAAGGTCCTGCATCAAATAGTTTTTTTCAGAAATGGGTCAAATACTTGCCTAAATTAACATGGATTAGATAGGCAGGGTGTGGTCCCCTTAAATATTGTCAGTGTGAGTCAGTTACAGAACGTTCTTGGCCATTTTCAAAAGCTTTATTCTATTTATGTTTGATAATTTCTGACATTACTTACTCATCAAACTGCCTTTTAGATGTTTTTCATGTCTTCTTTTGGAAAAAGAAATTATGAATGATATGTAGTTTAATACTTCATTGCATTTCTGCTGATTTCATACTTGTCAATCAAATAACTCTGTGAGCTCTTTGCTGAATAACTGAAGTAGGTTAATACTTGTTTCAAAACAAAGATGGGTAGGCTTAGAAAACCCATCTTTTGTCAAAAATGAAAACAGCAGGGCATCCACATCATAAAGGATAAACAACAGGATTAACAAATTTCATAATATTTCAGTCAAATCCTTTATCATTAATCAGAAGAACCATACCTATGGCAAGAGGGATTGGAGTTTGCACACACTAAAGATGTGAACAGTGTGATAACTGTCATAAAGTCTTTATGATTTGATATCATGCCCTGCACCTATCAAAACTGCAGTCCCATATTCAGTTTCAACAAGACTGAATTTAGTTAATGTTCCCACCCAATGTTCTTACTGTGAAGCTTTTTGCTTCTAGTTGACCTCAAGCTCTTAGTGTCCCCAATGACTTCTTTTACAAGATCTTGGCTCTGTATAGCTTACTCTACAGTAATACATCACTTAAGCAAACCATGATTCTGCATTCTCATATCCCTCCACATCTGATACACAGTATTCAATATATCCTACGGGATTCCATAAATTATTCCAGCAGAAATGACAAAAATTCATCTTATAAAACTGTCGGTACTTTACAAACTCCCACCTCTGTTGGTCTGTTCCTTCCAAGCCATTTCAACTTCACACCATATGGCACATCCAAATAGAGCTTACTCATATTTCTTCTAAAACTTTGTTGCCCATCTCAGTACCATTCCCCAGAAACTTCTTTTACAACCCACCTCTTCTGTCCCTAGTGGCAACTCGGTTCCCCAACCCAAACAGTAATGGACCTGTCTTCTATCCCTTTCTCAGAACTCAACTCCATCCTTTCCAAGTGACTTACTTCCATTCTGACTCTAAAATTGTACCATTGTCTGTGACTTGCCATTCTGCCATGTCAAGATTGTCACTTCACTTCCAGTGACAGTGGGGCCATGCAGCCCAAGGATGTGGAACCCACTCCACATAAATTTCAGCTACATTACTGACTTAATCCAACATCTTTTCTCAGAACCATCTTCACCAACTTTTTCAAGATTCTCTGACTTCCATTCTTGCTTCAGCCAGCTTTCTGGAAACCTTATCTCACACCAAGAATCTCAACCCTATTCAACATGTCATCAGAGACCTCCATATAACATCATCATCATCTTACTTGCAAACAAGGGCTCTACCATACTAGTAATGTATTGTAGCTGCCATGTTACTGAATCGCTTTGCCACCTACAGTATTTCACATTGGCATGTATAACTCCTTTACTTATGATCCTACACCTCTCATCTGCCAGAAAATCTGTAGCTTCATCAGAGTAAATTGTCTACTTATAAGCCTCACACTCTATTTGATTTCCCTCTTATACCCAGAAAATCCTCAGCATCACCATTCTCTATCTGCACCTAAAAATTTACAAACCTGGTAAGCTGGGATGACCCACAGTTGCCTTGCATAGTTTTTCTACTAAATGAATCACTGTCTTTACAGAACAATACCTCCAATCTATAGACAGTCATTTTCCTTCACATATTAAAGGCACCCAACATTTCCTGAAACATCTTGCCACAGCTCCTGTGCCTTTTCTTATCATTATTGATGTCAAATCTATTTCAATAAACAGCTCACATTGCCATGGCCACACTGTTATGGAACATTTTCTTGACCAGCATCCTCCCAATGCTTCTCTGGCACACCTAGTTGTTAGCAGTAATTTTTTTTAACTCGAAGATTTATCTCCTGACCTGTGATATTGTTACAACTGTCTTCTGGCTCCATCATGCGCTAACCTGTGCAATGGCTATCTCAGTCCATCATAGGTCAAGTTCCTCTCAAATCCCTCTTGTGACTCAAATGATATCTTTATCATCTGGACACATGGGTAGGACTGTCTTCTGAATTTCCTTGATAAATGTAACTACTTCCATACTCTGAATTTCACTTTGTTCTATTCACATACCCATGCCACCTTCCTGGATGATAATTTATCCCTTTTGAATGGTTAAATCATTACTTCTGTCCATATCAACCTCAACATTATCTACATTTTGTTAGTTTCCACCCATTTTACACTAAATACTCTCTAGCAAATTGCCTGATTATGGCAGATTTATGTGTTTTAACCATGATTCTTTTACTCAGGGATTAATGCACTGCAATTACTCACCTAATTTGGACATGAACAACTTTCTGATGCTTCATCCCAGTCTGTGCACACCAACATCCACCATGAACCTGTTAAGACCACTCACAGTCTACTTCTTGTCACAAAGTTCTTACCAGGCCTTGAATCCATCAGTAAAAAGAGTTACGATTGCCTTCATTTCTGCCCTGAAATGAAATTACTTCTTCCCTAGATCATACTGAATCACCCTAGAACTTGTTTCATATAATCCCTAACCTCAGCCAAATTCTGATCACAAATAGTGATCTGAACGTTTAAAATAAGATGGGATAGGGATAAATAACCCATTACCCACCACAGATGAAGGCAGGTGGTAAACATGTAAAAAACAAAAGTCAAAATATTTCGGTTAATAACCCTTAGTCATGCAGGAGGAAAGATGTGACCACATCTCGAACTGCCACGAATGAAACAAAGCTGAAACATGCAGGAGGGTGGGTTTTGAACCAGTGGTGGGGGGAGAAAGTTGACCAACTATGAATGTGGAACAGAATAATCTCTGTGATGATTAGTAAAAGTAAAATGAAATTTGTTTTAAAAAATATAGTTTTGATTTGTTATAAGAGTATATAAGTAAATAAATAAAACTAGAAAGATATAAAAATATACTAAAATATATACATATATTGAAAATTATTTATGAAAACTGACAGTAAAATCACAAAATAGTGACAGGTTTAGTGTAGGTTGAGAGGCCAGGGGTGTGTGTGGTGTCTAGGATGTGTTGATAGGCAAGTTCCCATCTATGGATGCCTGCTGCCTGTTTTGCAGCAGGATCTGTTCCAGAGGAGGTGTAGGAAAGTCAGAAGGTAAGTACTTGTGGACCAAGTTGTTCAGATTAGGAGGTCTGCTAAAGCAAGTGCAGAGAGCAGTTGCTAGGATTTTGGGAAGAAGGACATGCATTTCAAAGAAGGAACATGGAAAGTCATGTCTATAGTGAAGGATCTGGTTGATGGATTCCAGGCCAAGAAAGAACTGGGTGGTGAATATTGGTCCACAGTCAGCTTTAGGAGGTGCAGAATGGGAGTTGTCGATGATAGCGCATGAGATTTTCTTTTCAACAAGATCATAGGGGTAACAGTGGGAATCACGGCCTTGGGATAGTTTTTGGGAATAGCTGGAAAATTATTCATGATTGGAACAAATGCGTCTGCCATGGATTGCAAGACTGTATGGAAAGGAACATTTAGTGTGGAAGGGAACATTTAGTGTGGAAGGGATGGCAACTGTCAAAGTGTGAGTACTGTTGTAAATTAGTTGGCTTGATCTGCACAGAGGTGAGGAGGGCACCCTGTCATAAGGTGATATCCCTGTCAAGGAAGGTGTCACAAGTGTGAGAATATGACCGAGTGAAATTGATGGAGAGTCTGTTATTGATTGAGTTGAGGAAATCTAGGAGGTAGTTGTTTAGGTCCAGATCATAAATATATCCTTTACGCATCTGAACCACACGAGGGAACTGTGGGGGCAGTTCTTCAGAAAATCGTCCTCCAGACAGCCCAGGAAGAGATTGGTATAAGATGGGGCCATGCTGGTACCCTTGGCAGTGCTGCGTATCTGGTAGGAGAAGTGATTTTTAGAAAGGATGAAGTTGGCTAGGGATGTGAGAAAGGATATCCCAGGAAGACTGCTTGAATAGCGCATATCAAGGAAGTGTTGAAGGAAACTGAGGCCTTCAAAGTGGGGAGTGTTGGTGTAGAAGGAAGTTACATTAATGGAGACAAGGAAAGTACCTGTAGGTAGGGGTCTTTGGTCAGAAACTCCAAGAAATGCTGACCTACACACACCTGGCCACTATCTGAGATAGAACTCCACTTCTTTGTTTACTTTACTTCCCGCCTGCATACTTTTCTCACTGTCTCCTTTCCTTTCCTGTAGGAGTGACTGGTTAGTATAAAAGGTAATTTATTACAAGTTTTATAGTTTTAATACATGTTAGTCTTTTCTGCATATTTTGTATGCATTTGATTTGGTTAATTAGTTAGTTTCTGAAAGTTTTTTTGTGTGCTTTTTTGTTTTTGTTTTGGGAAAGACTAATTGTGAGAACTGGCCCAAGCAGTTGTCTTGAACCTACTGATTTTTCATTATTTCTTCTGATATGAACTCTGTCCTACCAAAATGTAATGATTTTTCCAAGATTTTTGAGAATACTAGGAAATTTTCCCTTTTTTTTACTGATTTTATATTTTCAAGTTGGCAATCCTTTTCATTTTTGTTTTATGGGGAATTCCTCGATCAATTATATGATAAGTAGCTATCTGATGCAGAATGTTCCTGATATCTTTTGGAGAATACCCTAGTGGCCTACATTTTTGACATTTCTGTGAGATTCTCGAGCTAATTCGTGTCTATCTTAACAAGAATTTGGATTTTATTTGTTCATTAGTTTTCATCATTTAGAAGAGAAACATCAGGGAAAAACATTCTGAAGAAACACAATTCTTCACAAGCACATTCCGTATCATAAAAGAGTATAAAATAACAAAGATATTGTCATTTACTGTGACAAAAACTAAAAAACCTGATATACAAATTAAACAATGTAAAAATATTTTGTTATTTTTTGCTAAGTACCAGTACTTACATTGTTATGTTATTTTATATACTACCACTAGCCCAATATATACAAGACTCTTTAATTCTACTGAGCATGGTGGGTGAGCGGATAATGCTCTGGCCTCACATTTGGGAGGACGAGGGTTCGAATCCCCATCCGGGCATCCAGGTTTTCCATGGTTTCCCCAAATCACTCCAGGAAAAGATCGGGATGCTTCCTTCAAAAGGCTATGGCCAAATTCCTTCCCATTCCTTGCCCCCACCCCCTTTTTCATTCCCATCTGTAATGACCTCGACATTGAAGATGCATAAAGCCATAAGCAAAAAATAATAATTTCCAGGTGAAATAAGATTAGCCTCATTTGTTGCAGACCAGACTCTACCATTTAACATAATTGATCACCTACCGAAACTGATACAGTCTGTTTGTCCTGATTCAAAAATTTCAGGGGAAATAAAATGTTCGACTTGCACCATAATTGATCAGATTATAGTAAAGAAAGTTTTGATAAATTATGTGAAGATCTGTGGCAAACTAAGTTTTCGCTTATTGTTGACGAGTCCACTAATCTTAGAAGGAACACACACTTGTGCTTAGTCGTGAGATATGCAAAAGAGCGTCGCATCAAAGATTGTTTTTTAGTGCTAATGCAGTATCCTTATTTGAGCACATTGTAATCTTTTTTTAGAAGCAGTGACATTCCGTACAAAAATAATCTAACTGGTTTTTTATCTGATGGGGTGTAACAATTCTGTTGTAACATTGCTATAAAACTATATTCCCAATATTTTTATAATTAGATGCGCAGGCCATTCGTTTCATTTTTGTGCATCACATACTTATGTCAAACTGCCACATAAATGGTGGTTATTGGAATTGTATTTTTTTCTTATACCAATTTTGGGTACAAATATGCCGGTATTAGTGGGCAGCTCTACCGATTTCGCATTTTGACATTCGAGACCACGGGCCCGAGCACCCACTTTATGATCTGTGTATAAACAGTTTTCCTGTAATTATTCCTCCTGATTGACAATTGGTGGATGGCGAGACCTTTTATATGAATGAGTGTTGTGAAAGCAGATTATGATATGAGGTGCATTGTATACATGGCATGTCCAGTAATGGCGTAGTTATCTCATGTGCTTGTATTGAAGTAGATAACTGTGGCTGGATGCATGCTGCAAGGTATTCTGTGAAGTCAATTGTAGTGGAGGGATCCATGTGGTTGCTTAAAAGAATTAGGAGATAACTAGTTTTGGACCAAAATGTTCTTGAAGTTGGATCAACTGCTAAAGCAAGTACTTCAAGGAGCGGGAAGGATTTTGGAGAAAATTTTGCACATTCCTGGGAATATCGGAAAGCATATCCACACTAAAGACTATGGTAAATGGGCACGTGTCCAAGAGGGAACTGGGTGATGAATACGAGGCTATGGTTAATTTTAGTAGTTGTAAGACATGTATAAAAATGACATCCTCATGCTACAGCCTATTTCTCATTCCACAACACAAGTTCCATGAGGGGAGGAGGGTGAGTGGCAGTGGGAAATGAGGACTTGTAACAGGTTTTGGGAGTGCTTGGAAAAAGATTCCTTATTGAAATAGTTTACCAGTCTATAAAGGAGAGAATGTTTGATGCAAACGGGATGACAATTAATGAAGTGCAAATTTGATCTGCTAAAAAGCCTTAAGGCTGTAGGTCAGCCTCTGTACACAAACAACACATACCAATCCCTTCCCTAATTTCCACATTCTCTGTTTCCAGTGTAGGTATTTCTGTAAATTGATGAGCTTGATTTGGATAGAGGAATTTTTCCTCCAAATTTCCCAGGTAAAGGTTGGTATAGAAAGGGATCATGCAGGTATCTACGGCAATGCCATATGTCTGGTAAATTTTTCCGGTGATAAAAGAAAAGAAATCTTTGAAGAGAAAGAAGAGCTATTGGTGTAAGAAATGATGAGCTCAGTAGGCTGTGTGGGGACTTTATTGTAAGGAAAAGAATGTTAGTGGGTCCCAGACCAAACCAGCATGGTATAATGTTAAAGAAGGTGAGAGTGAGTGTTTCTTAGAGATAACAGATAGTTAAAGTCCAGAGAGAAGAGTGTAGTAAAGGTTTACAACAAATGACTTTGGTTCATCCACTGGGGGATAAAGGAGGGCTTGTAGGATGGGTTGTGTTGGGGAAATTGAGAATAAGGACATGATGTGGAAGTTAGGGGAAGATATGGTGTGTTTTGTTTGAGTGTGGAGTGTGAGTAGGGAATATGCAAAGCTGATTTAGTAGGGCATTTTAACAGAGCAGAGAGCTTGAATTTGTGTACATATTTTGCTTGTGTCAATCTACATTCTAATATTATTAATTGTCCACAATAAGTAAAGATTTCATTGTCCTGTATTCCTGCGTTCATCTTTGGTGAGTGTAATTTTGCTGTCCTCCTTTATTTTCATATAGTCTTGAAGCATTTTGATCTCATTATTATCATAATTAGTATTTGTTTCAATGTACAAGGCAGTGCTACTTACATCAGAATTTGGTTCTTTTATTAATTGTAAAATACAAATTACGATTTAAATTTAAATACTTCTCACATTTTAATAATATACTAGTTGTATTTATTTACTTTCTTTTTCACAGGGCTCTGTGAATCAAATGAACCATGAACCACAAATTCTGCGAGAAGAGGATAACATTGCATTGCAGCGTTTGCTTGAAAGGTAATAACAATGTTTAAACTATAACAAACTTTGATATTTACTAAAAAAATTAATAGAAACATTTATTCTTTTTACATCCATTATTAACATATACTATATTACTACCTTTTCCTAGAGCCTTCAGTTCTAATTGTGAACCATTCTCCTAACTTTTCTCTAATGCTGCTTCCGTACATGCAAGAATCTACCAGTGTTTCCCTTTCACACACAATCTTTGCTGCAAACCTTTTAAATTATTCACCAATGTACTTGGTTCCATCCTTGGTACCTTCTTCCTAATCAATGCCTTGTATTCCATTCTGAGCCTTTCCTCCTCCTTCCACATCTTGAGTCTTCTTTCCAGCATAACCTGCGCCTTTCTCTCGCTTTGCTCATGTAAGCTGGCCACTAATAGTCGATGGTCACTATCTAAGATTCTAAGGCCTCAGATGGTGTCCATAACCACTTTCCTCATTTGTTTGTATTACATCAAATAGTCAACATGTCCTCATCCATTCTGCACTATCCCAAGTGATCTCATATGTTTCTTTCTTCTTATACCAGGAATTAATGATGGTCAAGCTATTTCTTTTACATACCTCCAGCAATTTCTTTCCCTCATTATTTTTACTTCCTCAACCCTCTGGCCTCATTACTTCCTCAAATTGTAATGTAGTAATGGATGCCGACAGTATTGACCTGGTAGACATCAGTATTTGGTCGAATAATGCCAAAAGTGTGTGAATACCTGGCAGAAACATTTACCATCATTTTCAGAACATCTACAGAGAGAAAGAAACATTTTGAGGTAAGTTTGGTAAAGGAAGAAATTTTATTATGAAAGTTATAAGACTTTGTAAAATGGACATTTTGTTTGAAAACAGGGGTTTTGTGTTATATAGTAAAAACGAAGCTTAGATTTAAGATCAATAAAGTAAAGTGTAATAAAATAGTAAGGAAAAGAAAAATTAATATGATTGTTCAATGTTGGAAGAGATCAAATATAAGAGTTCCAAAATAAATGAGTAAATTAATCTTGCAAGACCAAAAATACCTCTTTAATAAAAAATCTTTAAGGGGAAATAGAAGGCAGATAAATAAAGGTCACAAGGAAGAATTATGCAATAGTGGTTTGTTGAATGATAAGTGAGTTAGTTTGAGATTTTATAAATTTTACAATATTCAAAATGGATGAAATGTTAGATAGATGTTGTGATAAAAATACTATTTAATTTGGGGGGTTTAAAATGGTAAAAATTATGATTTTTTAAAAATAAATTTGGTGCAAGAATAATCAGTAATTTCCAGATCAAATTAACTAAGGGTTAAAATGGCTACAAGGAAGCACATTGTAAAAAATCTAATAGTGTCATAGTTTAAACAAGAAACTGTTTCTGGCCAATTGAAGTCACATAGGTTGAGCCTATATATGCAGGGGTACGAGATGGCTTGTTAAAGTTAGTTAGAAGACAGTATGTTGGTAATTAACGTTAGGTTGTGTCAAAATTTTTAAAGAGAATTATGGCCTTCGCAGCTGAGTAGGGGTATTCTCGATCATTTCTAGGATAAAGTGAACTTTACTCAATATGTAACAGCTTTTATTACTAAATTGAACTGCTTAAGATGGGCTATAGCTGTGACATGATGTAGGGAAGATGTTTGAAAGTGTGCAAGTGAAAGTATAGTTGTTTAGAACTTTGTAAGTTAGAACTACGCTGCAATTGTATGTTTGGAAAGAAGGTCTGATTCTGTACTGGTGGCTGGTATGCTCCAGAAAGTTAACAGAAAGATTAAAATGTCTTTTTTCAAGATTCAATAAACTTTTATTTTTTAGTTGATAGAATCTCCATTTTAATTTGTTTAAAATAAAATATTTCTCAGTTCTTACTGGGTGGTGACCAATAGACAAATACACAATCAAGCAAGATGTTCTAGTGAATAAGTTAACTATTTATGTTAGCATCTACTAACAAAAACCACTTCAATTCCAGTACTTTGATAGAGCATAGAACACTTTATTTACTATTATCCTCTCATTGGAACCCAAAAACCCCAAACTTTTGCAACAAAATCCTTTCTTATTACTCTCAACATTGGCATTGAGATTGACCATTATTATCAGATTTCTTGTATTCACTTGGTTCTACAGATCTGCCTCAATTTTTTTTCTTTTCTTTCTCTCTACATCCTACTTGTGGGACATAAACTTGGATAATCTCTATGATTTTACCCACTTCTTGAATTTTGGCCTCAAGGATGCAGTCATTAGTTCCTTGAGCAATCTGATGACTCAGTAGTTAAAGTGTCTGAGTGGGGATCAAAAGGTCCCTGGTTAGAATCCCCGTCTCGGCGAGGATTTTCATAGACCGTTAACCCGACCTTCAACTCTGGCACAGCTTGTTGTGTAATGTGAAGCACACCAGAACGCTTCCGTGATTCAGATTCCACGTTAAACTCCAGGTCCCCCCCGTACCCGATAGGACTAGCTGGCTACGACGGGGGCATAATGCGCAGCCAATGGAAACCCTTTCACCAAGTTATTATGAATACATGGAATTATTATTAATTCCTTTCAACTCTTCATGCAGCTCTTTACTCTTTCTATCCTCATTTCCTATTCAGTACAGTTTTAATGATTTAGCACAACTTTTAAGTGGTTTCTTCTTTACACCTTGCCTCTCTGCCCAAGACCATCAAAGTTCCTCCTTGGTGTTATGTCTGTGGCCTCGTTTACCTTCCCTGTTAATGTCTTGATGTTTATTGTATCAGTCCACAAACCTTCTCACACCATTTGCCAGATGATTTGTTCTTTAGCCCAGTCCTTTGTCTGATACTTTTTCCCTGATTGAGTTACACCTGTAGGACCCTCTACTGGTTTGGTGGGCTTATCGTAGCTTAACTACAGCCCTTTTTGTCTTTTCGTTCAGTGTTCCTTTACAGTTACCATAGCAGCCCTGGGAAACAGTATTTCCCCTCTGTATCAAGTCCTTACTGGCTATCCCTACTTCATGACATTGCCCATCTCGTACTATGTGGAAAAGAAATTGGTGTTATGAAAAACTAAAGAGAGAGAGAGAAAAAAAAGTTCCTAAAGATTGGAAGAGGGGTATTATTGTACCGATCTTCAATAAGGGTGATAAAAGGAAATTTCAGAATTGCAGGCAAATTGTCCTCTAATGTCATTCTGCTAAAATATTTGAGAAGCTGATAAAGAGAAGGATAAGGGGAGTGTCAGAAATTGGACTATGGGAGTAGCAATATGGTTCCAGACTGGGAAGGTCATTGTTTGTATTATGTCAATTACTGGGGGTGGGGGGATATGAGTATGTGAATGACTTAATCATGGAAGCATAAGACAAGTGTCTGTGGAGAGAGAGACTAGGGAGCATTTAAAGTTAAATAAGTAGCAAGGGGTTCAGTTGTATGAAGCTGATATTGGAAAGGACATTATGGCCAAGATTAAACAATGGCTTGAGGCAGTAAAGTGCTCTCTCCCCACTTCTATTGTTGTAATGGATGAATTGTGAAGAGGGTGGAAAGCAAAATTGGGAAGTAAAATGTGTTTGGAGGTGATATGATATGGGGAAACTGTGAGGCATAAGTACAAGAACTGCTGGATTTTTGGCAGAAAGTAATGGAATCTTACACAATGAAATTCTTTGCAATAAAGAGTGATATGGGGTGTCATATGACCTTAATTTTGCCAATATATTATCAAAATTAGTTAAAAGAGCTCTAAGCAAATTGTGTTTAGAGTCATTTTATAGTAGTTTCCAAGTAACAGTAAAGATACCTGATGAAGACAGCAGAGCCAGCTGTTAAAACGTTATGTTTTTACACCATCATCTGGCTGGACACCCAAGAGGATTTTGTTGCATCGATACACCGGGAAAGTCTACACTTGCGCAACACTAAAGTTAGATCATAATGAAAAGTAAACATGTACTATATAGGAAGTTTGGCTTATTGTCTAACAGATTTTATTACCACCATGTGCAGATGTGCAGTAGGAAAGTATAATTCAAACAAGATACAACACTTTAGGTTGATAAAATACTACTAAGGAGTTATTTCAGATTCGCAGCTTTCTCAGCGTTGTATATAAATGAAATTTTCTTGTGACACTAGCAGAGTGAGAACGTTGGTATAGCATTATGTTTTGCCGATCATATCAGTGAGGTTATATGACATGCCCCCCAAAAATCAAAGTTGTTTTAACTGAGATTTTCCTAAAGAAAATGAGAAACTAATATTCCCACCTTTTCCTAACCATTGTGGAAGACTGCTTACTTTCATTCATTTTCACCATTCTCTCTCTCAAACCAAAAATTACTAAAATTTTACAACAAAATACACAAATATCAAAATTGAAAAAACATGACAATTAGTCTTGTGTAGTTCGCGAACGAACTAGTTCGGAAGAGCGCTCCCACAGGCGAACTACGCGAACTAGTTCCCAGATCTCTCGCACCTTAGTTCGTTAGTTCGTTCGATCCTTTCCCGAAGACCAACTTTTGTTTTAGTTTATTATCTAAAAGGAAACACAGTTCCTTGTGGACACATTTCACTGAAGAGACAGATATAAAAATAAAAGAAAAATAAATTGTTCAACATTAATAATTATTGCAGAAGTCACAAACGGAAATTTAACGTGGAATGTGAAAATAAAATACACTTTGATCCCATTAACAATCAAAAGACATCCATCGATAACCACAACTACCATAACAAACAAGAGAGCGCGTGCAGTAGCGCTAGCAAAGCGAGCGAGCGAGCTGTCTTGGAGGACCTAGTTCGCGAACTAAACAGAGCGCTCCCGGTCGCGAACTAAAGAGAGCGGTACCGTTCACGAACTAAACAGAGCGCTCCCGGTCGTGAACTATAGAGAGCGGTACCGTTTGCGAACTAAACAGAGTGCTCCTGGTTGTGAACTATAGAGAGCGGTACCGTTCGCGAACTAAACAGAGCACTCCCGGTCGTGAACTATAGAGAGCGGTACCGTTTGCGAACTAAACAGAGTGCTCCCGGTCGTGAACTATAGAGAGCGGTACCGTTCGCGAACTAAACAGAGCGCTCCCGGTCGCGAACTATAGAGAGCGGTACCGTTCGCGAACTAAATTGAGCGCTACCGTACGCGAACTAGCACCATTCGCCGCTAGGGTTTCCAATATTTTTTCGGTTGATGGTAGGAATTTTTTTAAAAGAATAACCTATAAAAATATGCTACACTTCAAAAATATATTTTACGAAAGAGTAGAAAATGATAAAAGGTATGTTTTTACTATTTCATTTTTTAAGCTATATTTTTTGCACTTCTTTCATCTTTAATTCTTTTTTGTCTACAGTAAAATTGTCATATGCTTTATCGCTTTCAGTTGTCAAATTAATTTCGAGAAAAAGCTCATTTTTTATTCATGAAATACTTCTCTTACTTTTACCTGGATTTCGTATAATATTGTTATTTCAGAGTAAAGTTTGTTCACTTTGATATTCATTTTTTCTCGCAAATTTATAACCTCTAATATAGTCTCACAGTCATCAAATGAAACCCTGTGATTTGAATTTAATTTTTGGATTTTGTATAGCCAATTGCTTTCATTAAAATCTAACTATTTACTAAGATATTCCAGACATTTATCAACGAATACTAGAGCATCATTTTTTTATATTATCACTTTCTGTGGAGGATTTGGTTTCTAAAGGATTTTTCTTGTTTTCTTAACCAAAGAAACAGTATCTTTTACATTTTTCTAGCGCTGATTTTAAAGTTGATAATATAATACTTATCTCAGTCTGTTGGTTAACAGCTTTGTGAAAGTGATGAAAGAAATGACTTGCGAAATTCAAAAAGATTTTAACTTTTGTGTCTTCATCAGTTTCATTCGTCACCAAAAAATTGTGAATGTGTGTTGGATTATTCTCCCCTTCACTAATAAAATAATAGCTCAATGACTTCCAATTCACTGGAAATTTACGCACTTTCGTTATTGCTACCACTTTCTCATTCAAGGGTCACTGTTATTTTTATATGTCTAATTATTAGATATCACATTGGAAGTATTAATGTTACTTTTCTTAATAATATAGGTAATACTATTTCTGTCATATAGTACTTAAGTTGTAGCCAATAGTAGAATTATATTTTGTCCATGATTTCCAAAACTTTATTTATATAAAAAAGCCGATTACGTATAAACGGGTATTTTAATTCATCAAAATAAACGCGTTTATAATATTTTATAAATAATGTTGTGCTGTTGTTGTTGGGGTTTAAGGGCGTGTCGACGGCAGGATCATTAGTGCCTTTTATAAGTAATGTTTCTTCCATGAACTAATAAATAAATCCATTTAAAAAATTAATATTATACGAATGCATGTAAAGTAAATAGTAAAAACAGCACAACTATTCAATTTACCCATTTGTGTAAAGGACAATGAGCACTTTGGTTTATCGGCGCCAACTGTTCATGCTAATGTAATTTGAAAGGGCTATTATTAAGCAATAACTTTTGTTAAGAAGGTCATATTAAATTTCATTTAGAAACGACAAAAAAATGATTATGTCCAAATAAAACTGACTTAACAAACAAAATAGCGCGTGCAGTAGCGGTAGCAAGGCGAGCGAACGATCTGTTTCTCTGAATTCGAGACGCGAACTAAAAGAGCGAACTAGTTCGCGAGGGAGTTGCGAACTAAACTGAGCGCTCCCCTTCGCGAACTATTATGCGCAAGTGTAATGACAAATCCTCTCAAATTGACTATTAACTGGTACCGTTCCTAATATTACAAAATCATAATTTATCAAACATAGGCTAAAACATACAAAACATTAGAACATCTGATCGTTGTACAAAGGCATCAATTCAAATTTCTTTTACCATTTTTTAAAATTTTACTTTCACTTTAAAATATTCCTTTTGCTCTTTTTTTTTTAATGATCATTTTCACTTAAGTGTTCATTTGTCACTTAAAAATTGCTATTACTAAAACATATATTTTAAAAAAAACTCAAAATTATGCATCCAAAGATTGCATTAACTCGAAAAATGGGTGAAATCCCCAAGTCCTGTCATGAATGCTTGGCCACCGAGCTGAAAGGTCCTTTCCCTGACTCCTGGCGCAGCAGGGCGTTAGTGGAAGCTCTCTGCAGCAAGCTGTCGAACAAAAGTCTGTGTTAAAATCAGCTCTTAATACCTAAAACTTTAATTGTAAAGGTACAAATGAATTACCTAAAATTTTGCCAATACATTATCTAAATTAGTTAAGAGCTGTGAGCTCATAAAAAATCAACAGCAAATCATGTTTAGAGTCATTTTCTAGTAATTTCCAAGTAAAAAGTAACAGTAAATAGTAAAGTTAGATCGTAATGAAAAGTAAACATAGACAATAAGCCAAACTTCCTATATACTATAACAGATTTTATTACCTCCATGTACAGATGTGAAGCAGAAAATTATGGTTCAAATACAACCCTTTAGGTTAATGAAATAGGACTAAAGGGATATTTGAACTTTACTGTGAATTTGAAACACATGGGAATAACGGCACCCAAAAAGTTTTTTTTTTATTAATTTTGCAACTCCAATTTTTAAGTTACAGTAAAGCTTTATAACTCAATAGATGCAGAAAAAATTGAACTATATCATGTAGAAAATGAGAGTCTGTATTCAGAAGTGATCTTTTGGAAGAAAAAAATATTTTTTGATAATTTTCACATTTCAAATTCTGCTGAGTTCCGTTAGCTACAACAAAGAGAGTCTATTCCAATCAAAGTAGGATTTATACTGTGCACATAGAGAAGTTTTTGTAAAGATTCAAAGTAATATTTTCTCTGACTCACCGAGAAAGCTTACATTCGTTCAATAACAACCGATTCTTGGTTCCACTTAAACTGTGTGATGATACAGTCCGATAGGTCGAGAGTGCCATTTATGCGTTATTTGAAATAGAAAACTGGGCCTATCTTCAGTGCTACTCAAAAGTCATGTTCTGTGAATATGGAGGGCTCATTGAGTATCTGATTTTTACATCTAGCAGTTTATTTTTATTATGGACAAAGTTGATTTGTGAGTGAAACCAAGTCCTGATTTTTTAATTCCCTAGCAGCAACTATCCTAACCACACCTGTGTCAAAAACCTTGATGTTAAATTACAATCCAAATGTACACATGATCTCCAATTTCATCCTTTCCATGTTTGATGTTTCTCTTAGTCTATGGTCAAGAATTAAAATTCTAATGTATCTATTTTTACCAATGGTTTTACCAGTAACAGCCAAACAAATTATTATTTTCTCAACACTGTACACTAGACATGGTTTGTTAATGAAGTATGCGTACTAAATTCCTTTGGATAAGTCCAGCTTTGGAACAACACTTATGAAGGTTAGTAAGAACTTCCCGTGGTTCAATAGGGAAGTGAAACGTTTGCTCACGAAGGAAAGGCGTTTACATGCGACGGTAAAGAAATCGGGGGGACTCATCTGATCGCGCTAAATTAGTCCACTTGCGAGCGGACGTGCGTAAGGCAATGCGTGATGCGTTTAAAGAATTCCAAGCCAGAAATTTATCCGAAGATCTGATTACTAATCCAAAAAAGTTCTAGTCATATGTCAAATTAATAAGAGGCTCTCGTAAGATCATGCCGTCGTTGATTAATGAAAATGGGGAATTATCAGAAACTAGCCTCGAGAAATCAGAAATTTTGAATAATGTATTTAAAAAACCTTTCTCAACAGAAAAAACTGAGGAGATTCCGATATTTAACAATCGAACCAACAAAATTATGAATGATCTCGTTCTCGATGTCGAGGGAATAACTAAACTGCTTATGAATGTAAATCCCAATCAGGCTCCAGGACCAGACGGTATTCCTACAAGATTCTACTCTAGGTACGCAAAGGAAATTGCGCCGTATTTGATGAAATTATATACTGCCTCCTTGGATCAAGGAAAAATACCAGCCGAATGGAAGACCGCCATCGTAAGTCCAGTGTTCAAAAGTGGGACTGTTAATGATCCTCAAAATTATAGGCCGATCTTGTTAACCTCGATATTTTGCAGGATTTTAGAACACATCATCTATTCAAATGTCATGCGGTTTTTTGATGAAAATGAGCTATTAAACCCAAATCAACATGGATTCAGAAAAGGCCGATGCTGCAAAACACAACTTGCCCTCTTAATTCACAACTTGAGCCGTATTATAGATGAGCAATCCCAGGTTGATTTAGTTTTATTAGACTTCAAAAAAGCTTTTGACACTGTGCCTCACACTAGGTTGCTTAGGAAACTTCGCGGTTACGGTATATCTAGACAAATATGTGATTGGGTTGCAGACTTTTTGAAGGACAGAACACAGTGTGTAGTTCTTGACGGTGAGCGTTCATCACTCGCCGAAGTGAGGTCCGGGGTTCCCCAAGGAAGTGTGATAGGGCCTCTGTTGTTTCTCATATACGTTAATGATTTGTGCGACATAATGAGGGGAATGAAAAGATTATTTGCCGATGATGCTATTATTTATCGTGAAATCACAACCCAGGATGACTGCGCTTTGTTACAAGACGATATTATGAAAATAATTGTGTGGTGTAAAGATTGGCAGTTGGAGTTAAACGCTAAAAAGTGCCAAGTCAAGAGTGTAAGTAAAAAGGTGTCACCATTTAGCTTTGAATATACAATTGGTGGCGCTGTCCTTGGAACGGTGGATTCCGCTAGATGCCTGGGGGTAGCAGTTCGTAATAATTTATCGTGGAATGAGCATATCGAGAATGTAATTGGGAAAGCAAATCGTATGCTTCGATTTCTAGGTCGTAATTTAAAACAATGCACTCCGGAAGTTAAATCGATTGCGTACAAGTCACTAGTGAGGCCTCGTTTGGAATATTGTTGCTCTGTATGGGGTCCCCATCAAAAGGGATTAATGGAGGCTTTAGAGATGGTCCAAAGAAGAGCCGCCCGATTCGTGACAGGTATATATAGTTGGAGGGAAAGCGTAAGTGCGATGTTGAAGGAGTTAGGTTGGGAAGACCTGGAGCACCGAAGGCGTTGCTCTCGACGGAAGCTAATTGAAAAATTCTCGACTGACGTATTTCGGAATGACAGCAAACAAATATTGCTACCAGCAACATTTATATCTCGGAATGACCGCGAAAATAAGATAAGAGAAATCAGGGCCAGAACCGATTCATTTCTCTACTCATTTTTTCCACGAGCGATTAGGGAATGGAATAGAATGGATTTACCGGACAGGAGTAGCTTCCGATAAAACACTCCGGCCATCCAGATCTAGGTTTTCCATGGTTTCCCTAGATCGCTCCAGGCGAATGCTGGGATGGTTCCTCACAATAGCCCATGGGCGCCACCTGCCATATCCCGTATATCCCTTCCAAACCATTACCTTTCCTGATAGGTGCAATGCACCCTCCGCCAAACACTTTTAGTGAATCGCGGAGTAATTGTAATAGTTAGACTGTCTACCTCCTTGGTTACCACTGTCTCAATTTCATCAATACTGTCCCACAACACAGCCATTACTTTTTACTCTCGTGGTTAAAATCTTCCCTACCATTTATTGTACATGCTATAACAGACTATCTCTCAAAAATCTACCAAGACATAAATAAAAATTTACACTATCATTGTATTCTGGTAATTATTTTAATGTGTATAACAGTTTTAAATATAAGATTCTGCCTCTTCTTGTTTCAGGCAGCAGAGAGAGATAAAAGCCTTACAGCTGAGACATATGGCCGAATTAGATTATTTCAAACGTGTGCATTGCACTCGTATAGAAGATTATGCACAACGAGAACCTATGATTGTCTACCAATTACATCCCTGTAAGTAGCTTGTTAATAGTAAAAAATGTGAAGGTTGCATGTGTCAAATATAATTCATTTTACAATTTTATTATTTTAGAAATACTGAATTAATACAAATATCTTCATTATACGTTATCAGTCTCATACAAATTAGAAATCCCTCCTCCTCCCCCTTAAAACTGAGCAAGGTGGGTGAGCGGTTAACGCTCTGGTCACGCATTCGGGAGGATACCGGTTCGAATCCCCGTCCGGGCATCCAGATTTTGGTTTTTCATGGTTTCACCAAATCGCTCCAGGCAACTGCTGGGATGATTCCTTCAAAAAACCATTGCTGAATTCCTTCCTGTTCCTTGTTCCCAATCCCATCCCACCTCTAATGACCTTGACGTCAAACAGGCGTAAAGCCATAAGTTAAAAAAAATGTCCCCCTTAAGAATAAATTCAAAGTAAATAAATCTGTGATATCTTAAAAGAGTAAAGATGATTTCTTTAATTCTAAGTTATACCTACATATTCTACAGTGAAAATTTAGTCACACCAGCTATATCTTGAGGAAAGAGAGACGAGGGTCACTAGCGTAGTTTGTTTAACAAGGACCCCGATGCAAAATAAAAATTATTAGGGCCCTCGGGCCTGATGGTGTCCTAAGCTTTGGGGGCCCCACTGTGCTGACCTTGGGGCCCCCTTGAGCTGACCTTGGGCTCCCCTTGAGCTGAGCTGAACTTTGGGGGCCCCCTGAGCTCACCTTGGGATCCCTCCTCTGAGCTGACCTTGGGGTTCTCCCCTGAGCTGATCTTGGGGGGGGGGGGGGGGGTTGCTGGTGCTAGGCACCGCCTAACCCTCCGATAGCTATGCCACTGATGAGGATAAAATTAACAGTACTGAATAGTTTGGTCAGCATACTCAAATGCTGGAATGGTTTCTTCTTTTTGCCTCAAAAACCAATACTTGCACAAACCTGACTTGCTCCACATAATCGCTAACTTTTTTTAGATTATAGTGTCCTAAATATTTGTCAGTATTATAATATACTGAATATAAGTTCAGAGATTAAAAATAATTACCCGCTGCTACATGTTCTTAATTGCTTACTTTGCCACAAGCAGAACCAAAAATATTTCATTTGATGTCCATTATAGAAGTAAATATCATCCTAAGTGAAGAGAGTGCATTCGCAAATGTTTTTAGACTGTTTGTGTCTTCACCTGATGGAAGAGGAGGGAGGATAGTCCCATTGTTCTTTCTAAAGAAAACTGTATGTTAACAAATAGAATAACTCAAAGCACATCTGTTAAAAGGTTTATGGAGCCTGGACGATAAGCAGTAATGCTCAGGCTTGGTGTCAAGGTGGTTCTAGTATGAATTCCCGTTTTTTCCATCCAGATTTCAGTTTTGCATGGCTTCACGAAACCATTCGAGGCAGTTGCCAGTATGGTTTTTACAGGAAGCTCATGGGTAACTGCCTTCCTGTTACTTGCCCACAGTCCTATCTATACAACCCTTATCCTCCTTTAAGTGATTGAATCCTTAAAGGAAACTTTGAGATAAAGAAGTGTTGAAATGGTTATGGGATGCAGAAATTGATGGTATGTTGTTTGAAGGGTGAATCCCAATAAGGCTCCCGGACCAGATGGTATTCCTACAAGATTCTACTCTAGATACGCAAAGGAAATTGTGCCGTATTTAATGAAATTATATACCGCCTTCTTGGATCAAGGAAAAATACCAGCTGAATGGAAGCCCGCCGTCATAAGTCCAGTGTTTAAAAATGGGAATGTTAATGATTCTCACAATTATAGGCCGATCTCGTTAACCTCAATATTTTGCAGGATTTTAGAACACATCACCTATTCAAATTCATGCGGTTTTTGGATGAAGGTGAGCTTTTAAACCCAAATCAAAATTTATTCAGAAAAGGCTGATGCTGCGAAACACAACTTGCTCTTTTAATTCATGACTTGAGTCGTATTATAGATGAACAATCCAGGTTGATTTAGTTCTATTAGACTTTAAAAAAGCTTTGGACACTGTGCCTCACACTAGGTTACTTAGGAAACTTCACGGTTACGGCATATTTAGACAAATATGCATGGGTTGCAGACTTTCTGGAGGGCAGAACACAGTATGTAGTTCTCGACAGTGAGCGTTCATCACTTACTGAAGTGAGGTCCGGGGTTCCTCAGGGAAGCGTGATAGGGCCTCTGTTGTTTCTCATATACATTAATGATTTGTGTGACATAATAAGGGGGATGAAAAGATTATTTGCCGATGATGCTATTATTTATTGTGAAATCACAACCCAGGACGACTGCACTTTGTTACAAGACGATATTATGAAAATAATTGTGTGGTGTAAAGATTGGCAATTGGAGTTAAATGCTAAAAAGTGCTACGTCATGCGTGTAAATAAAAAGGTGACACCACTTAGCTTTGAATATACAATTAATGGCATTGTCCTAAGAACGGTAGATACCGCTAAATACCTAGGGGTAACAATTCGTAATAATTTGTCGTGGAATGAGCATATCGAGAATGTAATTGGGAAAGCAAATCGTATGCTTCGATTTCTAGGTTGTAATTTAAAACAATGCACTCCGGAAGTTAAATCGATTGCATACAAGTCACTAGTGCGGCCTCACTTAGAATATTGTTGCTCTGTATGGGGTCCCCATCAAATGGGATTAATGGAGGCATTAGAGATGGTCCAAAGAAGAGCCGCCCGATTCGTGACAGGTATATATAGTTGGAAGGAAAGCGTAAGTGCGTTGTTGAAGGAGTTAGGTTGGGAAGACCTGGAGCACCGAAGGCATTGCTCTCGACAGAAGCTAATTGAAAAATTCTCGACTGACGTATTTCGGAATGACAGTAAACAAATATTGCTACCAGCAACATTCATATCCCGAAATGACTGTGAAAATAAGATAAGAGAAATCAGGGCGAGAATTGATTCATTTCTGTACTCATTTTTTCCACAAGCGATTAGGTAGTGGAATAGAAAGGATTTACCGGGCGACTAAACATAAAATTCTACAGGAGTAGCTTTCGATAAAGCACTCCGGCCATCCTGATCTGGGTTTTCCATGGTTTCCCCAGATCGCTCCATGCAAATGCTGGAATGGTTCCTCACAATAGCCCATGGGCGCCTCCTGCCATATCCCTTCCAAACCATTACCTTCCCGGATAGGTGCAATGTCACACACATTTAGTGAATCACGGAGTAATAGTAATAAGATAGGATAGGGAAAATAAACAGTTACCCGTCACTTACCACAGATGAAGGCAGGAGGGCGAGACACGTAAAAACACAAAAACAAAAGAATTACACAATATTTCGACTTTTTAGTCTTCCTCATGTAGGAGGCGAGACATATGGCAGGGGGATGTGACCACATCTTTCCCCCTGCCATATGTCTCGCCTCCTACATGAGGAAGACTAAAAAGTCGAAATATTGTGTAATTCTTTTGTTTTTGTGTTTTTACGTGTCTCGCCCTCCTGCCTTCATCTGTGGTAAGTGACGGGTAACTGTTTATTTTCCCTATCCTATCTTATTTTCAGTGCCTCGCGGCAGTTTCTTTGTTTCCTTTATCCAGGAGTAATAGTAATAGTAAGGGTACTTAGAAGTATGGACATTAACTAGAGAAATATGTCATTTATGTAATTAAATTATATGTTCTTGAAACTCAATCCATTGTTCCTTTTTGAAACACCCTTCTCTACTGTTTCGATCTTTTACACTTATTGATCTTGGATAATTGCTTATCATTGCATTAAATATCATGCCTTTTTACTCGTAGTAGCCAATATTGTTTACCTTACTCATTAATGAGCATATGTGATAGGTGTTAGGTCAATTAAAAAGTGTAATTCATTATGACTGAATGTAACTTCGAATTTTCCTAGCATGTCACCATGTTTTAACATTTATTCAGAAATGATTTCATGTATTGCTGTTAACAATACCATTACATACTCGTCAAATGTAAGGGGTGATTTGGTTACCATGTCACCATGACTAATTATGTTTATTTTATATAAGTGAAGCTTATCACATTTGTTGTGCACTTTCACCAGTGAGTTACAGTAATTTTAACTTTGTTTTTAATGTAATGTATAGATGAGAGAGAAGACATGAGTTCATTTCTCATGTATAGAAGGGGATTTTTTTTTTTATTATTTCTCATGTCCACGACATAACAAGTTGAAAAAACAAATAACATTAATTAATTAATATTAAACTATAAACACAATTATATAGAATGTGACCAGAATTCCGCAATCTTGATGGTCTTCTCGTTTGCCCTGTAAAGGCAGGGGCGGTCCTAGCAAGTTTTTCAGGTGGTGCGAGATCTCATTGTGGCGCCCCAAATGAGCAATCGGTTATTCGTGGTTAAGATATAGATAGACTGAAGATAACATACAGTTTCTACTAATATCATAAATGTAAAAGTTTATTTGCTTGGATGTTTTTACTGTTTTACGTCGAAACGACTGAACTGTTTAGGATAAATTTGGAATAATGTATTGGCCACCTACTTTTATCTCAAATAGCAGTTGCTGTGGGATTCGGATACGAATATGTATATGAATGCTTTATGAATTCCACTCTAGCAAAGCCTGCGCGCAAAGTATAGTCTTCATAAATGATAATAGCTCAAACCTCGGAAAGATTAGTATAGGATAGCAGCGGTATGAATCAGAAACAACAGTAAAAGGGAATACTATGTTTGTAAAGGTTGATTTTAAGCTACTATGGCGAACACTATGCTCACTTCACTTACACGTCAAATTCACAGTTTTTAATATTTTTTTAAAATATACAAAAATAGAAAATATATGAAAATAAAAATTCCCACTTTTAATACCGAAAAATAAACTTTACCAAAATTTTTATAGAACCCTGGCAGACTAATGCTTAGGGGCATATACAGGTTAAATGCATGTATTTTTTCCATCAGGTAAAACCATTTTCAACAAGAATTATTAATTGTTTTCGCCCCACTTTGAAGCTAATCCTGGCAACGCCCTTGGAAAATTTTGCAAATAGAGTGACCAACGCATTCTCAATTGTATCGATCATATACTAAAACACGTTCACTGTAAACAATTCTTCCGGATCTATTGCTGTCTCATTTACGGCTCATACTCACAAAATCTTTACTTTCTTTGACATCTGACTGGGTTAATAATAGGAAATGTTCCAGTCTGAGAATCAATTTCTCTAGCTGTCTGTTATCAGAGCCGGTACTCTTTCACAAATTCCGAACTGTTTTTCAGCAACTATAAAGAGTTTCATAAATCCACTTTGTCTGCATAACCTTTGCTTACAATGTTTACTTGAAACAATGTATTATACCAAGTCACCATTGTAATTATGAACTCAAATTGCTCCATGATCTGGCTAAGTGACAAGTCTACTGTTGCTAAAACTGAATAATTCTTTTCAGAAGGGCGTCATGAACGTAAGAGAAGTGATAACGAACTGTAGCGATGCTAGAAACTCTATTTCCAAAACGAAGTTGGAAAATTTTTTGGCGATAGTCCTTCTAAGTGCTTGAATATCACTTCCCATCAGCTTTTTTGATCGAGAGAATAAAACAAATATTCTTCAAAGAAATCCAGACAAGGAAACTGATTTAACTAATGTTTTGTTGGTACTTGCTATTACCAAATTTAATGACAGTTACATGGATTAAAAAATGCTCGAAGATACTGATTCAGAATTTTGTCATGGACGCATTTGTTTCCTCCTACCAAATTGGATCCACTGTCATATCTTTGGCCTCAACAATCGTTCATATCCAAATCGAACTTTTGCAAAGTATCAATAATAAACAGGGCAGCGAGGCCAGCTTTCAGTTTCCAAAGAGTCACTTTCCGGATTGTAAGCACAGCGAAATACTCACGCACTTAGACTTTGTCTGCATTTGTGTCAACAAAAGTAATGTCAAAGATAATTGTTCTACGAGTCTGAAATCAGAAGTTAAATTCAGTATGATGGAAAAATATTTAGATGACCCAGCAACAGTTAAAATTTTATTACGTACTTCATTCGTTTTGTATACATTTGCCAACATAATAAGACATCAGTCTCGTTATTAGCAATACGTCGGAGATGCTCCATCATCACAGGATCATATTTTCCTAGCAGTTGCAATATACCCAGGAAGTTACCATCATTAGAAGTATTTAGTATTTCAGGTCCAAAGCTTCCTCTGAACAAGACGTCATTCATTAGAGGATAGCAACCCACTGTGATTTTTCGTCTTCAGTCTGTATTTACAAATGCTTATCTTTCGTGAGTTTTGAGACTGTCTGATAAGTAAATTCAGTCATCGTATCCTTCTTTTCCCAAATAAAAATGAGACCTTCTGATGAATAAACAACATATAAACAATATACTTTACCTGAAGATTTAGAATAAACAAGCTATCTACTTTTATATGTTTCTTCATTTGGTGTTACTCTTTGAAAATACGTGTTTAAAAATGAAGTCCATCATTTTTTTTCCCTTGGATTTATACGTTCCTCGAATAATTATTTCATCTGTGCCAGCAGTCAATGAGCGACAATTTTGAAATATCGTTATAATTTGTACTTCGAAGAATCGACTTGTATACGCATTTGTTATCTATTGAACAGCAGACGACGTTCCAGCCATAGATAAATCTTGTCGCACATGCTGCTCTTTATCATAAGCCTCGTTTGAATAACTTCAATTAAAATCTTTCTTCCGTCTCGTGTTGAACTAGTTCTGGTGACGACGATTCAGATGACTTCTAAAAAAAAATTGTCAGCGATTTTGAAGCGTTCTCAGTTTCACTTTGGTTTGTTTGTTTTGTTTTCAAGTATTGCGCGCCATACAGTTTTTTTTGTTTTGTTTTGTTTGTTTAGCGACATGTCTTTTCTGCAAAAGACAGATAATATTTGTAAATATTTACGATACCAACGTTAATTGGGTGAGGATTTATGGTAGAACGAGATAAATAGGTTGAATCTCGTCCCATATACAGGAACCCGCATGCATTAACTTCAAGACTATAGACGAAAAGGCAGGAAACAGGTGCGGGAGGCGCGATGCGGCACGGGAGAGTGCTAAATTTGGAACGAGTTGCGATTTTCACGATTCTCGTAACTCGAATTGACTCGAGTACCAACTCGAATTGATTCTATTCTATGATTACATACGACTATGCATTAAGCTGAAACTCTTACTTTTATAAACTCTTCTGGATGATGCGTGTTAAAATAATATATGAACAGCAAGCTGGGATATTATAGAATTTATTTTTAATTTTTTTGCGCAGACTATCTGTGGCTGCATGCATTTTTGGCGCCCCCACATGACGGCGCCCGGTGCGGTCGCACCGCTCGCACCGCCCTAGGGCCGCCCCTGTGTAAAGGACGTCGATATTGCAGGTGTCAGGGAGATTCCTGCATGTCAGAAGATGTTGTGGGTTCTGAAGCTCACCACATTCACATAGATCGTTGTCATTATTGTACCCCCATTTTTTAATATTATATTTACATCGGGACACTTAAGTTCTTAATCCTGTTTAGAGCCTTCCATATAGCATATGGCTGATTACATCCCGCAGCCGGTGCCTCTTTGATGTTCCTCCACTGTTCTTCAGGCAACGAATTTCGCCATAGTTCTAGATGGCATTTTCCAGTAGAAGATGTTATGGCTGTAGTTGATTGTACGAAGCTCTTCCTCGACTTCAGCCTTGTGGGTTGAGGTTCGTGTCCAAACAAAGGGTGTCTGGGGTCTGTTTCTTGTTTCCTCTTCTCCCTCTCTGCAGCTGTTTTCCTACGAATGTCAGGTGGTGCTATACCCATGATTTGGTATATTTTACTAATAGGAGTTGGTTTTAGGCAACCTGTTACAATGCGACCAGTATCATTCAATGCTATATCAACCTGCTTAGCATGTGCAGAGTTTTGCCAAACTGGTGCTGAGTATTCTGCTGCAGAGAAACTAAGTGCCAGGGCAGATGTACGAAGCACATTTGGATGTGCTCCCCAGGAGGTACTTGTAAGTTTCTGGATGATGATGTTCCGGGCAGATACTTTAAGTTTCAGATCCTCACAATGGGTTTTGAATGTGAGAGATCGATCAAGCTTTACTCCTAGATATTTAGGTGTATCGCAGTGTAGTAGTTGTTGCCCCCTCCAGTTGATGTTCAACTTCCTTCTGGCTTCTCTGTTTCTCAGATGGAATGCACAGACCTGTGTTTTTCCAGGGTTGGGCTTCAAGTGATTAGCATCATAATACTTGGCCATATCTTCAAGAGCTGTTGTCAGCTTCACCTCCACCGCCTCAAAGGTTGTGCCTTGAGCTGCAACTGCTGTGTCATCAGCATAAATGAATGCTCTTGTCCCAGGAATAATTGGTTGATCATTTGTATATATGTTGTACAAGAGTGGGGCCAGCACACTACCCTGAGGGAGGCCATTCTTCTGAGTTCTCCATCGACTCTTCTTATTGTGGAGGGTGACGTAAAACCTTCTGTTTTGTAGTAAACACTGGATGACTTGTGTTAGATGGTAGTCTTTTGTGATGGAATATACCTTACTTATCAAAATTTTGTGGTTGACTGTATCATACGCCGCTGTGAGATCGATGAATGCCACACCTGTAACCTGTCCTCTTTCATACTCATCCCCTATATACTGTGTGAGGTTAAGAATTTGGCCGCAGCATGACCTACCAGGTCGAAAACCAGCCTGTTCCTTTATAAACATTTTGTCAATGCACTCTGAGATACGATTGAGGATCAATCTCTCCAAGACTTTGTTTAAATGACAAAGGAGTGAAACTGGTCGGAAGTTTTTTTTTTTTTTTGATCTGTTGGTTCCTTTCCAGGCTTTAGCAGTGCCACAACTTTGGCTTTCCGCCAGATCTTGGGGATCTGTAAGTTGGAGGTGCAGGCATTCATTAAATTCAAGATCCACTGCTTTGTAGCTGGGCCAAACATTTTAATTTGCTCTGTTCTCAGGTCATCTAAGCCTGCAGCTTTGTTAATCTTCAAAGACTGCAAGGCGGCTTCCAGTTCTATCAGTGTGAATGGATTCCCAAGATGGTCTTGCTCGTCAGAGTGCCTTTGGCGCTCTCTTTTTTCAGGTCTTCTTCTAGTCTTTCCATTCAGTAGCAGTTGGTGTGCTATTTGATTTGGACTAATTTTAAGGAGACTAGGTGGAGTGCTACTTGGATCACTATTGAGGTTTTTCAGTAATTTCCAAGCCTTACAACTATTCTGTTTCATGTTTAAATCTGACATTAAATTGCACCATTTATCTCTTCTAGCATGTTTTGAGAACAAAATGTATTTTAATTTGATTATTAATTAGAATGCTAGATAAAAACTATAGTTTCAATTGTAGTTTTGTCAATTATTATTGAAAATGCTGAAATAGATATTAAAATCAATAAATTTGATTGCAAAATGGTCTTAATCAAAAAATAAAATTCTAGAAGAATACTAATTTCCACTAGCTTTCTTATTTATTTAAACACATTATTGTTGTACTGTCTTCTCGATTCTAGATGTTTCTTCAAGACGAGCTCCAAGAAATTGTGATGATGTCTACTATAGCACAGCACCACAGTCACCAGTAGATTCAGAATTTCAAGAGCATCAGTCTTTTTCGCCTGCCCCAATGAGTCCACCTATTCCGGATTTTCAAGGACAACGAAGACCTGATAGTCATCCTCATCAAGGACCCTTATTCAGACCTGTTGGTGTAAGAGCTGACTCTGGGCAAGGACCTTCACATGTGGCTCCCCAGAGTGCCCCCATGTGCCAGCCGAACCCTCTTGTTGTGACTGGAAGAAATTTCCACCCAGTGAGTGTAAGTGACAGTAATGTGTACTTTACAGTTGGCGATCATGTAAGTGATGGAACCCAGACTGACAATTCTTCGAATCTGTCTCATGAACAGAGTGAATTGCAACAATGCTTTGTTGATCAAACACACTATTGGGTTTCTGTAGATAATACACAAGGAAACACCGGCCAGAATTTTCAGATTCAATCTGGCCTTGGAGTGGGACTTCCAGGATTTAGAAGAGTGTCCTCTGCTTCAGGAAACCTTTTGCATTTAGCTCACGGACCACCACCTCAGCTTATTTCCACTGTAGGTCCAACAGGTTATTATTTCCAACCTGCACCAACACCGTTACTTCGAGCAGGAATGAGTATATCTCAAGGTACACAGCGACAGGATTCTCTGGAAGGTTCCTGCCATTCAGGATCACCCACATACCTCCATTCCACACCATCTAGTTCTGTCAGCTCAAGTCCCAAATTTTTTCAACCTCATGGTGCTGAAGACAGGCAAGATACTCATTATAAATACGATGATAATATGTAATGATCATATTCAGTCATGTCAAATTTTTGTTCAAGAAGTTTGTTTGAAAAAGAATGTAAATGAAGGAATGTAAATTAGATACCAAATAAAAGTTAATTTGGATGAAATTTAAGTGTGACGTCTGTGCATTTTGTGTCCAAAGAACTGCTATAAATTTTGTTGGCTTCATGAAGTACTAATTCGATTAAATGCATATGTTTGTCACATATCACACATCTAATTTCCGGGAGATAAGTTGTACATAAGTTACAAACATGAAATTATAAGTGTTATTTTTGTTGGTTTTGTTTTAGATTTTTTTCTTATTTGCTGTTTTTTGTTGTAATAATTTCTAAGTCATGTCAAGTGCAAGGTTCAGCACTCTTTTAGATAATGTTCTTGATCTTTTAAATTTCATAGTCCCAGAAATTGATTTAATTTTATCACCAGAGCTTTTTTGAAGAGCTACGGTAGTATGCATTACTATGCTGATTAAATTAGAATTCAACTCGGATATTTGTGTGGCACTAACAGTTAAAACAAACATGAAGATTCTATGAAATTTCTGCTTTCATATATCTTTAATACCTATCTCTTTATAGATTGTCCTTTCCTGCTTAACTTAGTTTTTGGTTTTTAACTTAACAGCCGTCACTACAAATGGCATCTCTTTCTTGGTAGAAGCTGTTTTTCAAAAATGTTACCATTTCAGTTCTGTTTTCAAAAGCAATCTTGAATGTATAGTAAAAAAATTTAAAACTTAATTTTAGTCATTAAAATTGGAGTCATATTGATGAATTCATTTTCTGCTGTACATTGTTCACAATTTAAGTTTTCTTACATGTTGCTTGTTATCATGATTTTTTTTGTCACTTGCCTTTTTTTTCCTTTCTTTCTTTATTTTTTTTTTTAAACTAAAATCTATTTCTGTGTCCTTTTTTTTGTTTACACAGTCCATCTTATGGCCTTGTTCCCATAGTGTTCATTTTTGTATACTATTTAAATAATATTACATAACAAACCCAGCAAAAAATATGTTTATATTCACAGCCATAAATATTTTGTATTTGCTTGCATTTACACGGTCAGCAGTTGCTTGTGTCAGCTACTGTATCAAGCTTCCAAACTATTTTCAGCTTTCATATAAATTGGTGCCGGTGAATATGCATGGATATTTAAGATTATGTGGGTCATTCTTGGTAAAAGCCATTTTTCAGAAATGCTACTATTTGAGTTCTGTTTTCAAAAGCACTTTTGAATGTATAGTAAAAAATGTTTGTGGCACATTTTTAGTTATGAATGAGTGAACTCTCATTAAATTGGAGTCATATTGATGAATTCATTTTCTGCTGTGCAGTGTGGAATATACATAACTCTCACTTTTTAAGTAAAACCCCAATTTGTATAGACTCTGTATTAAATATTTGTTGTTCATTTATTTTAAACTAAGTTCGGAGATTATTATTATTATTCTTTTTTCTTTTCTTGGTTGTGTGAGAGGGGGAAGAAGTGAGGGAATGCCCACTGAGTATGAATTAAAGTCCCTGAAAAAATTTATTCCTAGTTTCGTTTTAAATGAATGGAATATATTGATTTAATTTATAACATTAAATTTTACCAAAGAATAACAGATGAAAATCATTTTGCCTAAGTGCACCAGGGTTCATGACGCACTTTACCAGATGAACTGAATAGGGTATTTGACAGTATTGAGAAAATATTATAATTTGTAGTTATTCGCATAGATTAATGCTTAAGGAAGCTATTTTTGTTAAATTTGAAAAGAAAGGTGGGGTGTTTTTCATAAAAAATCAAAATATTATTTTTCTTGCCCCTTGTCACGTGACAAAAAACGCTCTGGGATTGGCAATCGCGTTAGTGACGTCACGTGCCTGTAGGCGCTGCAGCTGCGTATGGAGTGTTTCCTATTATCCAAGTTTTCTACTATTTTTATTATTTGTTATTGGTTATCTCTTGTTAATAATGAGATTTTGTGTTGAATATAAAATGAAGAACAGCAGAAAAATACCGAAGTGGTTGCAATAACAACCAGGTCGGGAACTTAGGTTGAAAGAAATAGAATTTACTTCTCTCCAATCAATTCAGGACTTTTTACTTGTTTTATGTTGAAATTACTTTGAATTTTCATGGCCAAAACGATGAACAGGACATGGTCAGTATAGTGGACATTTTTCATTTCAGCCCTCTACATTTTGTTTCCGACTACAACTAAAGTGCAAGATATAAAATTATTATTAACAATTAATATATTTATTATATTCATGCATGATTGCCTGTTTTTTCCATGTATGGTTTTATGACATAATTGGCATACACTATACCCATTTTCACCTTTCAGTTTTATTGACAATAGAACTTGCACAGACCTCGGGTAATATTGTATTCAAAATCGCAGAGACTTGTGTTCTCAAGTATTTATCATTTTACTTTTGGGTTTGTCTGTGAAATATATTATTTCTTCTATACTCATTTATTCTTTCATAAGTGGTGTGTTCTATAATCCAAATTTCTTTTCCAAGGTTTTACTATACCCCTTAACCTATACTTGTAATCTAATAGGATAGTTCACTTAATGCTACATTAAAGTTTAAATGGTCCATTATTACTTATCAAAACCATTGGTAGTTAAATTGAAAGCAGTGTTTTTATTTTTCGCTTGGTGGGAGAAATTGTTGAAACAGTCTGGAAAAAGACAATGCACATCACATTAGAGGTGAAGGTACTGCTGTAATGATGGGTCGGTAGTTAACTAAAATTTTTTGGCTTATATTCTTCTTTTCTGTTTGCCATTTTATCTTCTACAGTGGAAGGTGTTGTCTTGTTAATTTATTTAGCCCCTTTCTGCAGTACTCTCAGCATAAATAATCTTAGATAAAAGTTATTACTGCAGTTCATATAAATGAATGCATTCTGTTTAACAGCTTTTACTAAGACTAACTTGAGATCTCCTTTGAATAAATAAGAGTCCATTTTGTGACATTAACCGTGCGAGTTGATTAAATCTTATTGATGATTTCACTATACATGCATGTTTAATAGGAATAATTTACCGCTATTTACATATTCCACATAATGCCTGCCTGGTATGTACCTAAAATGTCTTCCTTAGATACAGTCAATGATAGCAGCATATTTATCTCTTTCCCAACTGGTGTTTCTTTTTAAAAAAATTGATTTGTGATCTAACCATAAACATAATTTTCTCAATATTGCTTTCTATACTGTTGATATTATTTGAAGGAATATTTTATAAAAAAAACCAACAATTTTATGATTCAGCTTTTCTTAAAATCAACTGTAGCTCATAAAAGATCTGGAGATGTATATCCTCCAGCTGGTGGAAGTATACCTGATATTCGAGTTTACTATGAAGACGAGGTCTTATTATATTTTTTAGTTATCTCCTCCTAGGAAAAAGTATGCAGTAGTCATGTTTGTGCTTTTGTAGGTTTTCTTCAGGTAGTTCATAAAATTTTACTAATTTTATGTTTGGATTAATGATTTTAGCATATTGTAGACATGTATTGGGTAATTATGTAAACTTCTTAATGTGTTTAAATTATTTAATGAATTTTACACTGTTTAAATATATTTTTCAAAAATATTTTGATTTTCATTTGTGAATTCAAGTGTTTAACAAATGCACACACACACACACACACACACACACACACACACACACACACACATATATATATATATATATATATATATATATATATATATATATATATATATATATATATATATATATATATATATATCAGTGTTCTTACTATACCACCAGCCTTATTATGATTCTCATTTAAGCAGCCTTGAAGACTTTGAACCTAAAAACATATTTTTTTATTTTTTTTAGTGGCTACATCTAACTTTCTGTAATAATGTTTTATGCTGACAGGTTGAGAATTTTGAGTTAAATTCATAGTATAACTTTCTTGATAACCTTGACTTTTATTTTGCTTTTAATTACCAATTTATAGCAGAATGTGGTGTTGATTTTTTTAGATTAGAAAGTGCTTGCTTATATTTTACATATTTTTCAGATCTGTTGTTCTAATTTAATTTTTGTAAATCTAGTGATAGCTGTGAATTTTATCATTTGGTAGCAAATGAGTGTTTATATATACATACCTGTACTGTATTAATGTATTTTTATTGTTGTTATTGTGTTATGATTTTATAGAAAAATTGCTTTTTATAAAACAAAGAGTACTGTTCTGTCACCAAACAATTAAACCTTTCCTCTTTAATAATCATCCTGCTACATTCACTATATCTGCATCAATAATAAAAGAATGTGACTAAAATTTCTTTATAAGCTATTCTGTATATGCAGTTTTATATGATTTTGCTTTAATTATCAAGTCTCAAAATAAGTGCTCAGTTGAAATGCAGATGGAGAAGTCATAACAGTATATAATTCTAACACTAACCAAGAGCGGTGGGTGAGGGGTAACCCTCTGGCCTCGCATTCAGGAGGATGCAGGTTCAAATCCCTATCCAGTCATTCAGATTTCCAGTTTCCGGAAATCACTCCAAGCAAATACAAGGATGGTTTCTTCTAAAAGGCCATTGGCGAATCCTACCCGTTTCTTGCTCCCAAACTTTTCCTGCCTCTAATGATCTAAAATTTCAATGAGGCATAAAGCTATAAGGGGAAAAAAATGGCATTGTAGTAACATGTATATCACATTGTGCATTTCAGGTTTTAATATTCGTATTCTACAACAGAGAAACTGTGGAAATAAAATAAATTTTGATTTATTGTCCTATTTCAAACACTAAATAAAACCATCCTTAGTGTTCCATTAAATTATTTGCAACTGAAAGTTTAACTGTAACTTTCCAGATGACACTTTTTCATCAGATGCTATTATTTTATTATACTGTTTTTCTTGAAATCACAAGAGTAGTTTGTGACTTTAAGAAAGGGAACTTGACACAAATGTTATCAAAACTTTCTATTTTAGCAGCACATAATTAACCAGATTTGAGAATTTTTTTTGTCTCCCAGAAAAACTTTTGCGTGTCTCATAATGTCATTATTTTTCAGTTAGAACTCAAAATCTGATTACTTCATATCTTCATCAGACGTGTGTGGTGGATATTTTTATTCTTCCTTTAAAATAGGGAAAGTCTATTATAATCTGTATTTATTATTTAAAAGTCTTATGTTTTATTGCAACAAGTAAAGACAGTAGTAAGGTAGATTACTGTGCTAGTTATCACTAGAACCGTTCCAATTCTGACTACTAGTTCCTCTACTTGTGTTTTTTTTTTGGCAGTTTCATATAATTGTTTAGTCATATACTAGAAGCATCCCTCATTTCCATCACTAGCATACTCCTTTTACATTAAAATGTTGCATAAGTGCACGATTCAGAGAACAGTGGAAACCCTAAATTATCTTCTTCCTTGTTGACTGTTTTTAAAGAATTGTGTACTGGAAAAAAAGTGGGGAAAGAACATAAAAATTACAAAAAGTTTGTAGTAATACTTTCATTTGGCAATAGCATTATTACTTGCCTTAGGAAACCCACTTTGATTTAACAATATTTTTAATCAACTCCACAAAGGAGGTGGTTCTCAATTAATCACATTTTATGTACACCGATTACTCTTGATTTGCGTGAATCTTTTGTGAAAGGGAATGCCTAATTTAAATTTAATATCATTTGTTCAAATAAGTGTTTTTTTTTTATTTTTTTTTTTTAGTAAATTCAACGAAACCAAAAAATATATTTCTATTTATACATATTGAATTGCAGGATTTTTTTTTTTTTTTTTTTTTTAGTTAAAAGATGAAATTTCTAGGGGGCCAGTCCAGTCATCTTGGTTCATCTAGTACTTGTAATTTTAACTAAAAAGTAGTATTTTCATGCATGTACAATAATTACTCCAAAAAAATAATTTTTTTTTTATAATGAAAAAATCAACTAAGATAGTTACAAAATAATCAACACATAAATACTAAAAAAGTGAAAAACAAACTTTTTGTCAAAAAAAGAAAAAAAAAGAAGAGTATCCTTCTACAAAGCAGAAAAATAATTCTTGTGAAACATCCCTATCGATAGATGGTATTACATGGAATGGAAAGATAAACTATACCACCATTCACAAAGGTTGAATAAAAGAGGGTAGCAGTAACAAAAATACATTCCATTGCTGCCCTCCTCCGTTCAGCCTCTGTGAGTGCTGAGTATAGTTTATCTTTTGTTTCCGTTTAATATTGCCTCACAGCATTTCTTTCTACTCCATTGTTGAATAGATTGTATTAACTAGTCTACCAAATTATTATTTATGTTCAGTCTCATGACATGATGATAATTATTAATACATCTTTTTTTGTTTTCTCTATTAATAGACATCTTTTGAAGTTTTGTTTGATAGAAAGCTCATTCTTCTTGAATTCACTGACTTTCAACATTAATGCAGTGGATGGGCTGAGTTTTCATGCCGAGTGGTGAATTTATTTTAGTGATTAACTTTGTAGCCATGTTCTTATTATGTATGTCTTCATTCTTTTCAGTTTGCTGTTAATCCAGGAGAGCTCAATATGATCACCACCACCACCATCACCATCACCACCACTCCTGCGCACACCGAGCCTGGTTCCATTAATTCCGGGAGGTTTTTTTCTCTCAGTATTCCGCACCTCCCCCCCCCCGGTGAGATCTAGTGAGGTCTACTGGTCAAATCCCCCCCCCCTTGGTGAGATATAATGAGATCTACTGGTCAGATCCCCCCCCCCCAATATGACATGAGATTTTGGTGCCTTTCCCCCCGCTAATCGACCTCATTGTTTATCGAGACCACTTTTTTATTTTTTAGCTCTCCTGCTTCAGAGGGCAGTTAAGGCTGCCAAACACGTGCGGGGAAACCCACGGGATTTGGACGGAATGGTCACGGCCTTGCAGCCAAATCCTAGCCGAAAAACAATTCTTATTTCCTTGAAGGCCGGGAGGGAGGGTGAGAATCTCAGCGTGTGTGTCCTGCGGTCAGTCGGCCTTCGAGGATTTCTTGCGAGTGCCTGCATGTGTTTCGATTTTGTTTCTCTGTTTTGTTTCTAATGTTCCGTTTCGTGATGTTCCATGTTTATAAATATGTATGATAGTGAGCCCTGTCTATAGGAATTGAAGTACCAGGAATACAACGACACAAACAAACGTGAAGCTACCTATGCCAAGGTGGCATAAATATCGAAGGAGAATGAACCAAATGCAAGAAAATAAAAAGAATCAATACTAAAAAAAATCAGCAACATTAAACCATCAGGAAATGAGTCTTTGCGAAGTGATGTGCTGAAGAACATTAAAAAAAAAAAAAAAAAAAACGGCTGCAAGAAGATCACTTTGACGTTGTTAGCAAAACCGTTGCCATAAAATTACGTGGCCTTCCGACCAATCAAATGCTAATAGCAGAAAAAATAATTAATGACACCCTGTTTCCAGTCAAAATGGGCTGTTTAGGAATGTCTTACAGTGAGCAACCGTTACCTACTTCTTCTGGGCTGTACTATTCTGCAGGCAGCATTTCTGGATTTTTTTTATGCAGGAACCTCATCGAATAGTCTCAGCCCACTACCTTTTCAAGAAACACCCGCTGGATCATTATAAACCACCAGCAGATTTTGATAAATTACCTCAAAACAACGACACAGCAGCAGTAGTTGTATCAAATTATAATGCAAATGATGTCATGTGATTTTAATTTGAGTTTACATCACATGATCAACTATATTAATGACAACATGATTTTAAACTAATATTATTTTAATTTAGTTTTTATGTCATTTATACTTAATTTTATGCTGTTGATGTATTTACGAATGGGAATAAATCAATTACAGTAAAAGTCCGGTTATCAGAGTTCCGATTATCCGAGCCGCCTGGTTAACCGAGGCAAATTTTTGAAATATGACAGGAAGCTTTTATGAAGATATGGAACTACAGAAAAAGGCTGCTTTAAGTTTTACTAGGCAACTTAGAGAGAGGTAGCACTGTGACAGATTCAATAAAGAAAATAGTACCAGCAGCCAACGCATGCACATCATCGGATGCTGCCATCGTGAAGCCAACTCTGAGACTGAAAAACCCTTGAGGATTTTAACCCCCCGTGTGTGTGCAGCGCCACTTCGATGAAATCCCTGCGGTCCGGCCCGCGGCCTGTTTCCCTGCGGCCCGGCCTCCACGTGTGTGGCTACTTTTATACTCCCCCCTAAGGTCAGTTTCCGCATCATTTCTAGTCCTTATATCCCCCCCCCCCTAAAGTCAACATCCATGTCATTTGTGGACTTCCCCTCTTGGTGAGATTTTGCCAGACACCCCCCCCCATTTTACCTCACATAATTAATGGACGCTCCCTAATGCTCTGGCTTGGCGTTCCGGAGGAAGCCCGTTTGATTCCCCATCCAGTGATCCAGGTTTTAGTTTTTCAAGTATCCTGAAATCACTCCACAGTGCTAGGATGGTTCCTTAGAAAGCCATGGTCTAATTCCTTCCCAGTCCTTTCTTTTCTTTTATGATGTTGATGATGCATAAAGGCATAATCAAAAAAGAAAACAAATGGGCAGGAAGTCGGCCAGTCTGGATTCAATTCCATTCACATGAGGACGGCGGTTCGAATCCCCGTCTGGGCATCCAGATTTGGGTTTTCCATGGTTTCCCCAAATCACTCCAGGCAAATGCCGGGATGCTTCCTTCAAAAGGCCATGGCCGAATTCTTTCCCATTCCTTGCCCCCATCCTTGCCCCCCATCCTTTCCCGTCTCTAAAGACCTCGTTGTTAAAAAGAGACGTAAAGCAGTTACAAAAAAAAAAAATCCATTCACACGAGTGAGTTGGTAGACTAAAAGAGAGTCAGAGAGTGAAAATAGTTTTACTTTCCATTTTTATAACATCCGGACTGAAATTTGTAATGAGGATGGGGTAAATGGGAGCTTAATCCAGTTCTTATACAATTTTGCGGATGAAAATTCCTAAAACCAATTTTAGTGGCTTTTGTGTACTTTTGAACACACACACATCCTCGCCCAATTGTATAATGTACCCTTTTTTTAAAGTCATTTTTGGAGATTATTGTTCCTGCCAATATAGTTATTATTTGTAGGATTGTTCTACGAGTGGTGTTGCCCTGCTGTAGCAAGCCGGAGCCGTAGCTAACTTAATTGATGTGCATTGTCTGTTGAGACTGGGAAAAGTAAAATACTGTAGTTTACCCACTTAATCATATGGTAAGCTCTGAACAAATGAATTCGTTAGTGAAATGCTCAACTTATAATTTGCTGATGTTTAAAATCTATTTCAGCAATAATTATTAAAGAGTCTTACAGCAGGTGAGGCTCTATTCTGTTAAGAGCTGAGTTTCAAGTGCCAAGATGCATTTAAATGATACCTATTGAATTGTTTGATAGAACAACATTGGCCACTTGTTGCATACAGTGTCAGTTTTACATTGAAGTTATGGGACTTGTTTTTTGTCCAAGAAAAGCATTGTCAGTAGTATTATATGGATAATGGAAACAAAGAAACTGCCGTTGGGCACTAAAAATAAGATAGGAAAGGGACAGATGACCCGTCACTTACCACAGATGAAGGCAGGAGGGCGAGATGAACACAAAAAAACACAAAAACAAACAAATTGCACAATATTTCGGTGAGAAACCTTAATCATGTGAGAGGTGAGACATGGCGGGGAGAAAGATGTGATCACAACCTGACCCGCCACATGAATGAAACAAAGGCAGAAACACGGGGTGGGGGGATAAGGTTGAACAGTGATAGAAGTGGAACAAGATAATTTCTGCGGCACATGTTTAAAAATTATTACTGAAAACATTATTTACAAAATTACAATATTATTTTGATTTGGATCAGTTATATGGGTAAAAAATGAAGGGAGTAATATATACAATTAAAATAAATAAATTTTAAAAAATTTTGAGGGGAAAAAATTTAAATATATATATGTGCAAAGTTAGTAAGTGACAGGTTTGAAGTAGATTTAGGCCAGGAGTGTGTCTGGTGTCAAGGATTAGTTGGTAGGCTAGTTCCCGTCTGCGGAGTTCTGAAGGGGTGGTTGTGTTTGGAAAAACTCTAACTGTGAAACAGGTGTTGAGGTTGTTAGTATCATGTGAGTTGGCATGAGTTGCCACTGGATGGCCAGGGCTGGAAGTATAAACTTTTTTCTTGTGGCCATTCATCCTGTAGGATAGTTGTTGAGTGGTGAGGCCAATGTAGGAAGTATTGCAATGGAGACAGGTGAGTGGTAGAACATGTAGCATGTCCAGTTATGGGAAAGGATTCTCTTGTGACAGGATTAGAGTAAGTGGTGGTGGCAGGGTGCATGCTACATGTTTTACAGCGGGGTCTTTTACGAGGGAAAGATCCCTGTGGAGGTCTAGGAGAGTCAGATGGTAAATACTTGTGGACCAGAATGTTATTCAGATTGGTTGGTCTGCTGAAGCAAGTGCGGGGAGCAGTGGGTAGGATGTTGGGAAGAAGGAGACGCATTTCAGGGACGGACCGTTGGAAGTCATGCCCACGGTGGTGAAGGCGTTGTAAGGGGCCCAGGGGGTCTAGGAAGGAACGAATGTCAAGGCAAATGGAGGAGGGGGGGATCTGAAGCATGTGGACAGTAAGTATTGGTATCAGAAAGGTGTTTAAGGGCCTCTGCATTCATAGTCACTGTGGTCCATGACCATGGTGGTGGAGCCCTTATTCGCTGGAAGGATGAAGATGTTTTTGTTCCTGGACAGTTCTTTTATGGCCCAGATTTCGGTAGGTTATTGGAGTTGGGAATAGAGTTGAGGAAAGATTTTGAGGGTAGGGTGGATGTGAGGAAGTCTTGAAAAACGAGGGTATGGTTTTGGGGAAGTGGAAGTGGATCTAGTTGAGATGGTGGTTTGAACTGCTCTAAGCTAGACTCAATCTCGCCCCGGCGGTGGTCACTCTCCGTTGTGGTAGCAAAGTGATAATGCCAGCGGAGTCTGCGGCAAAACGCAAGAGAGTCCCGAACCAGAGCAGCGTGGTCGATTTTAGGTGTAGGTGAGAAGGAAAGTCCCTTGGATAAGATAGAGAGTTGTGGTTCAGACAGAGAAGTGGATGAGAGGTTGACCACAGGTGGGGCAGTGCAGGCCCGCCGCTAGCTGTTTGAGCGCCCGCGTGCAATACCGATTATGCCGCCCCCTATCTAACTACAGCCAGTGGTGGATCTAGGAATTTTCCGAACCGGGTCAAAATAAAGTGAGATTGCCGCCCCTTCAAACATTATTTGCCGCCCCCATTGTTGCCTCGATCACTCGATTTGCCGCCCCGCGCCCCCCCCTCGACCTGCCGCCCGCGTGCGGTGCACGCCTTGCACGCCCGCTTACGGTGACCCTGGGGCAGTGGCACGAGGGGGTGTGGCATATTAAAGGTGTGGGCAAGACAGGGGGCTTTGGCAATCAGGGGAGGAGATTGTGTGTGCTGCATATGTGAGGGGCGTTAGTAGGGAAGGAATTGGTCTAGAACAAGATAGCTCTTTAATAAGTTAGATAACTTGTGCAGATGTTTTTGTGCGCATTTCTTTTGCAACTGCCTGCACTCAGTGAGAATTTGTTTAAGATGTTGAGTTGGGGAGGGGTGCAATAGACAAAGAATCTTGTGGAAAGAGGAAAGTTGACTAGAATGTTGGTGGGCATTTAGTACATATTGCTGGAGGACAATATGGGTGAGAGTAAGTCAGTAATAATACACAAACCACTGTTAGTTTAGTTCTTCCTGCATTTCTTCAGCACATAGGTTTATCTAGGCTGCAATTTGATCATAATTATAAGTAAAATTTATGAATATGTCTTGGTGCAGATATGTACACTGTTTGAACATTTTCACCTGTAGGTAATCTTTCTGTAGGAAATTAATTTTCTTTGCTTATTTCTGTTCTCTAATATCATATGGAACACATAGAAAACATGTTCGCAGAAACGTGTAATATGAATTTTGTGGGATTTGATGTAGAACAGCTTCTAGAAACATGCAAGCAATTAGAAATCTTAACATCTGTCTCAAAATACAGATACCAATTAATTTCCTTAGCTGCTAGGATTTTAATCTTTCTCTAGCAAATTAAAAAAAAAAAAAAAAAAAAAAAAAAACCATGGCTCCAACACTAGGAATAAACACAATTTTCGTAAGGTTTTTAGATAATCTTCAGGACACTGTTTTCTATACCGACCATAATGTAGCAGTAATATCAGATATTTAGTTGCACCTATGAGATTCAAAAGAACATTTACATATTTTCTTTACAACTATTCCATTCATGAATTTATTAATGAAAACTCCTAATTGTAAATAATGTATTTAACTGTTCCATATTGCTTTTATTGTTAGCTTTGTTATATCTATTTGACCTAGTATGGTGTTTGGCTATGGTCACAACACATCAAACTACTTTTTGGTTCACAGTTACAGTCATTGCTTGCCATTTAATTGTATGTTAAGTTATTTAAGAATTCAGTTATGTCCTCGCCATTTATTTATTATACCAAATAACTATCAATTAATACTAGGAAGATGAGTGCCTCATATATGAAACTTGGAGTTAGTGGATTTAAAATCTTTATCATTTATAATTTACTTTGATTCGATAAGCTACATTTGGTCTGTGTATCCGTCCTTACGGTCAGTTTCCAACCCCAAGGGCAAAAGGGTGCCCTGGACCGCTCCCCACTCTTCCCAAGCAGTGGGTGACTCCTTATACCGGGAATCTTTCAGTCGCCAGAGCCTCGTCCTTGCAAACAGAGTGCACCACGTGAAGGAGAGGTTGGCATTTGGTTGAAAAAGGCTGATATAGTTTCTCCCAAACCCTTACATCCCTGAGTATACATATCGCCATGATATTTGCTGGGATCCGTTTGGAATGGCACTATCTGACACATTAAAAATTTGTTTTGAATTCGGAAATAAAGCATGTGATTGTGCATGTATGGTACACGTAGAAATTGTTTAGGGGTGTAAAGGGAGAAGAGAACAATATCTCCCATGACATGTAGAGAAACTTATTCCAAGTTGGCAGTAGTAAAAAGGCCCATTTTTCCTTGATTTCCACAACGTAAGGTCTGCCTATTGAGAGTCCATATTGCATATGTGTGAAACATTGGAGCATATTTTAAAACTTTCCTTTCACCCATATGGTGAACGGATGTTTTTGCACAGAACGCTGGTCCAAGGAATACAATTTTGACACCACCTTTCGGTGTTTCTTATGCACTACACGGATCATATGTTATGCTGCTGCCGCCAAACCCTTCTATATTTTTTTTTATCCTTTGATAAACGCCTCTCACACTGGAAGCCTCTGCCACATGCACTTGGAGAACCAAGGTATACAGGTATGTCTCGGTAAATAGCCATTTCAATTGTGTTAAGGACCTTTGCCAATTACTTAGAAAAAAGAAATAATCAAAAATAAATTAAAGTGGCACTCGGGCCTTAAGTCATCTTGACCAAGTACCAGCTTCAGTGTCAGCACCACTGTCATTCAGATAAGGATAGGTCAGATGAATACTTCTTTCAGTTTGAGAATTTGAGTTAGCCTTGTTATTTTATTGACTTAGATTGCCTGACGGAGGACGAATTTATTAATTTACTGTGGAATTAACGTATAAACACAGGGCCGATTTAAGGCTACCACAAGAACCGGAGTCGCGGGGGGCCCCAAGATTGAGGGGGCCCCGCCACGATCCCCTTCAAAATTTCTTCTTACTTAACGAACAAATTTCCTGCTAAAATAAATAATCTACAAATTTATAATGTTAACAAGCTGCGTTCACAATAGATGTTTCCGAGGCTTGGAGTCCCACGAGAAGTCCTTCATCAGATTCAGTTTTGGAAAAGTCGTATCTGATTTAATTGAAATAGGTCTATATATACATTTAATGTATACATTTCTGAACCTGTTTTAGCAAATTATGTAATTTCGTTCGAATAAACTCATTCATCTTTTGACGTTTCATATAAAAAGTTATTGAATCAAAATGTGTAGGCCTGCTCACATGTCTCCAGCCCCAGAAACCTATAAGTACTAGCACAGAAAAGCAAGAAAAGAAATTTCTTATTCAAAAGTGTATTAAATTATCAAAAGTGTGGGCAAAAGTACATCTAGAAAAGAAGTAGGGCGCCCCAAAATGCCTTAAGCCGGTCCTGCATAAACGTTATATCTTAAAACTTAGATTTTCTCTTAGTTTCCCGTGCGAACACAGTGTCCCGTGTCTTGTATTCTCTTCTCGGCAGAAAGGATTGTTAATTTTAGAAATAAACAGTAGCGGCTCGTCGTTAAAGGCTCTGAGGCGGAGCCGCCCCAAAAGGAATATTAAAATATGTTTTTAAATAAAGTAATACAGAATTTAAATTAACAGGAAGCATTTTCAGAATTTTCTATACACGTTTAAACACTGTCAGTGATTATTTTTAGTACTGTTGATATAAAAGAATGTTTCTCAAACGGGTAGTATTTGGACGCCATTACATTGCATGTAGCTGTAGCGTTGTATTGCTCTTATATGTTTGCTGTAGCTCCGACTGCAGAGCCTAAGAGAGTCGTACCATCCCCATCATGATTTTCTTGTAATTGTAACGCTAGTTACAAAGTAGGGAAATCAGCAGAGTGGTTGAACTTCCACTATCGAATCCCTGTCACTGTATCTCCAGTTTAGGCTTCCATGCGTCATTAATCGACGTTAAATATTTATATTTTGACAACGTAAAAGCTACGTTTATATTTTTGGCGTTCGTCATTGTACCGGCGCACTAAGTTTGTAAACATTCCGCTAGAGTGCACTACAATACAGTGATATAAGTTTCACCATCTAGCGAGGATTTGTCCAACGATTAGATGAAATAAGCGCGCGAAACATATAATTATCGAAGTTGCTAAAGGAGTTTACACGAGAAAGTGTGTTATTTGGAAGTTTCTTTTTGTGCGGTTGAGCCTGAACTCTTGTGAATTATATTTTCGTTTTTGAGAATAGTTTCAGCTTTCTGGCACTCTGAATGTACACTCTTTGGCAAAAAAAATTGACTGTCGGCGCCTGAGTCTAAGTCTCTTATTTCGCACAATGTGGCATCATTGCGCGTATTCAACTCAGCGCCATCTGTTATTCATTTCCTTAAGTCAAGCCTCGAACAAAGCAGGAAGACTCCGCCCGCCCATTGACGATTCTTCTTGGTAGTTCATATATCATTCCCCACATTTCAGTAAAAAGCTATTGACAGATCTCAAAACAAGTAACGCATTTTCCTGTCCCTGGATTGACTGTAATATTAGGCAAGATATCGCCGACCATACCCCAATCGGACGAAATTCGGTTCCAGAATTATTAAGATCGTGAAACATATCGTTAAAGTTGTTATTAACAAGATTGCACTAAAGCGCAGTAAAAATGAGGTTCAGTTATACATTTTATTCCAAATGATTAGCGTAAAATTATAGCGATATTTATTTATATATTGATGTGGCTGTTCAGTTGCAATAATGCAACACATAATGGGGTGTGTGATCCGAGAAGTGGGTGTAAATGTTCAAAGATCCAGAGTTTTTGGTTCTACAAAACTATTGAAACGATTATAAAGAGATTATTTCGGATAATTGTCTAATGCCAGTTGAATGTAACTGACTTCCGAGGCAGGATAAGGTTGTGTACCCACTGCACGAGCCGTCTGTGAAAATGAGCTCCGTTTGCTTGTGGCTAACCATCTAGTCTTGTAAACGCGTGGTCCTCGGTTCGAGTCTAGGTTTTCCAATTATTTTTTTGCATTTATTTTCAACAAGTCGAACCTACAACTGCGTTAAGCGTAAAATATAACATCGACTCTTACCTGCTTGCGTCAGGACATAACATAAGACTCATAACTGAGTACTTCTTAATAAACTGCACACGTAACTATGAAAGCTTTCACAGAGGTAACACTGAAAGAAATCTTCTCGGACTTTAACATCGTCGAAATAGTGTCGTGTGGTTACGTGGACTATAACGAGTTCGCACCATCGTCAAGGAGACGAAAAACTAAATAATATTACTATACCAATTTCTTATTATGCGTCTGGATTCACGATTCGTCGACTTGTAAGTCATTAAAGGTGGGAAGGGAATGGAGACAAGGAATGGGAAGGAATTCGGACCATGGGTTTTCGAAGAAATAATCCCGCCATTCACACGAAGTGACTTGGAGAAACGAAGGAAAATCCAAATCTGGATAGCCGGATAGGAATTCAAACCCGCTTCCTCTCGAATGCGGAGCCATAGCGTTAACGCTCAGCCATAAGGTTCAGTTTTTCAATATATTTCGTATTTGGTCTATGATGCCGTCCATAAAATTATTTAAAAAATCTATTGAAAAGTTAAAAATCGTAAATTAAAATATATGTGCAGAAGTGAGTTCAACTGATGAGAGCGGGGATATCAAAAAAATCAGAAACGCAATTCAAATTTCATTTTCTCTTTCTCTACTCTTTTCGCCCCTCTCTCTCTTTTTAATTTTTTGCTAGGGCTTTACGGCTCGTCGACAGCAAGGTCATTAGAGACGGGATCGGATTGGGGCAAGAAACTGGAAGGAACTCGGCCATGGCCTTTTCAAGGAAGCATCCGGGCGTTCGCCTGGAGTGACTTGGGGAAACCATGGAAACCCAGATCTGGATGCCCGGACGGGGATTCAAACCCGCGTCCTCCCGAATACGAGGCCAGAACGTTAACCGTTCACGAACCACACCCGGTACTTTTTTTTAATTTTTAGCAGCTATCAAATTCAAAGTGAATATAAGCTCCCTCTTATATGGAAGATATTGTCATATTAATCCCGTTGTTTAATGAAGTAGTATTAAACCAAAAATGACGAGCAAAATTGATCGGTTTGCTAGTAACCAAATAGGTAACATTTCAGCCTTTTCGTAGAAATGTTAAAAAAAAAAAAGAATCCAATTCACATTCTACTTGAGCAAAGACCTCAAACCGGATGCTAAAACTACAGAAATTTGCAGTCTCAATAAAATGTGGTAAAATAAGAAATTTCAATGTAGTTATGATGTAATTCTCTATAATATTTTCTCATTTTTTTCAAGTATGTCTTTCAGTAAAGATTAAGAGGTAGTTGGAATGAAATTATCACGCTGAGCAATAACACAGCTAATTGTTACAAAATTTTATAAATCGGCAGTACTACTCTCCGCAGCTGGAGTGTAATTCTAAAATATCGTAGTAAACGGAAACGTAATGTTTACAAAGCGTATAATACTGGTTTCCTTGTTTCTTGCCACACTGACATTCCCGCACTGAATTTCAATTTTATGCCTCAGTTTTCCTCCTACAATGTTCTGATTGAATGCCTATAAGACTTTGCAATATTTAAACGTTCAAAAGAAATTGTTGCTTGTCATTCTGAGACAGATATTATAAATTCTTTGGGTTGGAATAAAATATATAGTAGCTACAGTTTGAATTTTGGAAAAACCGTGCCGCAAGAGAATCAATTCTTATCACCGATCAAGAAAAACAAAGTTACTTTCATAGCGTTTGTTGATTTAGAAAAAAAGCTTTTGGTAATGTAAGGCGGGACAAAATGTTCAAAATTTTAAAAAATTCACGTCTTACGTATCGAGATAGAAAAATATTTTATAATTGATATAAGAATCAAGTGGCTATAATAAAAGTAGAGAATCATGAGAGTCACCAATCAGTTGAAAAGTGTATCAGATATGGTTGCAGTTCATCCATACTAATATTCAACTTATATGTGGAGGAAGCTATAAAAGAAGTAAAAGAGGAATGACTGTGGTTCATGAAAAAGTAGTTTCAAATATTGACCCAGGAAACTGTATGTATGGAGCATAGCACCATATGGTAACGAAGCATGGACTTCAGGAATGCCTGAAAGAAGGAAAATTGAAGCATTCGAAATGTGGTGCTATAGGAGGATGCTGAAATTAAGTGTACAGTTAAACCACGAAATTAATATGTTTTGGAAATGATGACTGACGAAAGAAGTTTGTGGAAGAATCGTAAACAAAGAAGAAACAGATTCGTGGGTGTTTTTTTTTAATACATTTGGGATTGGTTATGTATGAAGCAGAAAACGGTGGACATGTTTTAAGAGAGGTGTTTTGAGATGAAGGGGATAGTGCAAAATAAGAAGGGATGGTGGTTTATATCAAACCAATCAAGAGACTGACGACAGTAAAGTAAGAGATAAGAGATTAAATAAGACAGAAGGTGCCAGCCGATTGAGATCTACTCCCCCCAAACACATCGATGGGGCCGACAGCTTAACGTCCAAATCCGGCGGACGAGTCACTGTCAGAAGTTCCATACGCGCTACAGAGAGGTTTCGGATTTAAACCAGGACTTTCGTGCACCATCTGATAATTAGTAATAATGCACCGCCACCGAAACATGTCCTAGTTCTAAAAAGTTCTTCAACCACCGGAGCTCAAATCAGGTGACGCAGTATCTGACGCCGCGCATCATCACGGAGCTATAATGACCCGAAACGAGGAAGTTGGCTATAGAAGTGTAGCATTTAAAAATCAACCTTTCACCTCCGTCACATGCTGTTTGGTGCAGACGCGTAAATTCCAATTGAGGTAGCTGACTCAATCTCATACCACTGCGGCGCAAGACAATCTTCTTATATCTATCACCTTAGTAATATATGAATTTTATGAGCGGAACAGAATATAAAGCATCCGGCATCTGTAATTCCTTTAATTTATAGCTGCTAAAAATAGAAAAAAAGGGAGAGGGGTTGAAAATGAGAAAGAGAGACAGAAAAACATTAATTTGAATTGCGTTTCTGATTTCAGAGATTGTTTTGGGAACTCACCATCTCATCAAATTATCTCACTTCTACAGACATTTTATCATTTACGATTATGTAATCGTAGACCAAATACGACTAGTAATGAAAAAAGTGAAGATAATGGTGTCGCATTCGGGAGGAGACGGCTTCGAATACCTCCATCTATCGAGATTTGGGTTTTCTTTGGTTTCCCCAAATCACTCCAGGCAAATGGTGGTATAGTTCCTTTAAAAGCCAAGGCCGAATTTTTTCCAGTTCCTTTTCCGCAGTCCTTCCCCGCCCTCTAACGACCTCGACGTTAACGAAACGTAATGCCATAAGAAGGAAAAAAATGGAATGGGAAGGAGTCATTGTTAGTCCGGTTAATGCAAGCTGCGACCACAACAACTACTACTACTACAGCTACTGTAAAACACTGAAAAAACTCAGAAAGTCAATTCGAACCGAAGAAGACGAAATGTAAGCAAGGAAGCAAGCATTGTTCACGACAGAGCTGGTCCACACGTTGCTCATCACACCGTCGTTCTTCTGCAAAACTTTGGTTGGAAAATAATCACCCACTCACCATACAGTTGCAGACTTGGCCCACAGTGACTACCACCTTTTCCTAAGCTGCGAAAATATTTGACCCGACTTAGATATTAAAGATGAAGTTCAATGCTTGCTCAAAGACATGAGGCGAGCAAACATTCTTTTCCTTTTTTTGCTTATGGTTTTACGCGTTGTCGACATCGAGGTCATTAGAGGCGTGAAAGGAGTTGTAGCAAGGGTTTCTCCAATGGCTCTTTAAAGGAACCTTTCCAGTATTCACATAGAGTGATTTGGGGAAACCATTGAAACCCAAATCTGGATGGCCGGACGAGGATTCGAACCCGCATCCTCCCGAATGAGAGGCCAGAGCGTCAGCGCTTATTCCACCACGCTCCACTATTTTTATAAACTGTCACTGCATCTACAAAAATGCGTGTCCCGAATTGTGAAGATGCAGAAAAATAGATGATTGCTCAATCTTTCCAAAAGAGCCGATCGTGATAAATTATTACGTGTTATTTAGTGTTATAAAGGTATTCTTCTTGGCTGAAGGAAACAGGAAAGTTGGCACTTACTTCCTGTTAGACGTTGCCACAACTACACAGACGGAAAAAAAAATCCCAACACCAAGAAAAAATTATTGTAGAGTAATGAAATTTGGACAATGCATTTGTCAAGTTAACATGTTTAATTGATTAAATTTTCAAGATCACAGGTTAATTTAAGCTCAAGAAAATGCATTTCAAATGTGAAATACTGTTAAATTAATAGCCGGTGTAACCTCCAGAATTTTGAATGCAAGCCTGCAAACGTGAATGCATTGTGTCATACAGGTTTCGAATGTCACTTTTGGTATGGAGTTCCATGCTTGTTGTACTTGTGCTGTCAATACTGGAACGGTCAGTGCTGGCTGTGGATGATGCTGGAGTTGTCGTCCAATGATATCCCATACGTGTTCAATTGAGACAGATCTGGTGATCTCGCAGGCCAAGGTAACATGTCGACACTCTGTAGAGCACGTTGCGAGACAACAGCGGTATGAGGGCGAGCGTTTATCCTGTTGAAAAACTCCCCCTTGAATGCTGTTCATGAATGGCAGCACTACAGGTTGAATTACCAGACTGACGTACAAATTTGCAGTCATGTGTTTGGTATAACCACAAGAGTGCTCCTGCTGTCATAGGAAATGCTCCCAGACCATGACTCCAGGTGTAGGTCCAGTGTGTCTAGGCCGCAGACAGTTTGGTTGCAGGCGTTCCCCTGGCCTCCTTCTGACCAACACTGGAGATCTGTTGTGTTTTCTGATGAAAGCAGTTCTGCCTTGGTGCCAGTGATGGCCGTGTGTTGGTCAGAAGGAGGCCAGGGGAACGCCTGCAACCAAACTGTCTGCGGCCTAGACACACTGGACCTACACCTGGAGTCATGGTCTGGGGAGCAATTTCCTATGACAGCAGGAGCACTCTTGTGGTTATACCAAACACACTGACTGCAAATTTGTACGTCAGTCTGGTAATTCAACCTGTAGTGCTGCATTCATGAACAGCATTCAAGGGGAGTTTTTCAACAGGATAACGCTCGCCCTCATACCGCTGTTGTCTCGCAACGTGCTCTACAGAGTGTCGACATGTTACCTTGGCCTGCGAGATCACCAGATCTGTCTCCAATTGAACACGTATGGGATATCATTGGACGACACTCCAGCATCATCCACAGCCAGCACTGACCGTCCCAGTATTGACAGCACAAGTACAACAAGCATGGAACTCCATACCACAAAGTGACATTCGAAACCTGTATGACACAATGCATTCACGTTTGCAGGCTTGCATTCAAATTCTGGAGGTTACACGGCTATTAATTTAACAGTATTTCACATTTGAAATGCATTTTCTTGAGCTTAAATTAACCTGTGATCTTGAAAATTTAATCAATTAACATGTTAACTTGACAAATGCATTGTCCAAATTTCATTACTCTACAATAATTTTTTTCTTGGTGTTGGGATTTTTTTTTTCCGTCTGTGTACTTATTCCAGTGTTGCCACGATTTCTGACTTCTGGCAGTGCTATGGTAATTTCCTGTTCAAGGAAACGTATCTTACAGCTAGGCGGTATCAACAGAACGACACATTGCCGAAATAGAAATTTACTTTCCTTCCCCGTCCTATCTATCTTATTTTTATTTGACTGATTATTTCTGTTATAACATTTGATTTCTTTATATAGATCATCATTAACTATTCAACTTCAAATGTTGTATCTTATATATATATATATGTTTA
>CM061921.1:229894827-229942941 GCA_031002005.1 Vandiemenella viatica | reverse complement strand
TAATGGAGATGTTACGAGGGTTAAGTGAGTCAGTAAAAAATTGAAACACGAACTCTGAGAGGCAAAATTCCAAGTTGGAAAATTTAAATTTGGATCTCAAATCCAGTACTGAAATCCTCCACGATAAATTTGAACATTTAAATTCAGACCTCAAATCAAGCACTGAAATCCTCCATGATAAATTTGAACATTTAAATTCAGACCTTAAGTCAAGCACTGAAATCCTCCATGATAAATTTGAAAAGTTAGATTCAGATCTTAAGTTAAGCACTCAAACCATTGATTCCAAGCTCGATAATCTAAAAGCTGAGCTAAAGTCTGACGCGGAAATGTTACATTCTAAGTCTCTGAATGAACACAAATCCCAAATAGCAGATTTACGTAAGGATATGGAAGAGTATCGTGCTTTGTGTAATATGCGAGCAGAGGACTTAGCAACCCAGTTTTCCGATTTAAAACAAGAGTTAAATGGTGAAACTAATAGTTTGCGCCAGGAAACCGACGCCTTGCAAGAACAGTATGCACAGTTACAAGAAAAAAGCGATAGTCATTGCCACCGTATAAAGACGATAGAAGGACAGTTCCAAACATTGCAAGAAGGTACCCGACAGGGCTATGCGGAAGTGAAGTTTGGGATGAAAGTGATAACTGCGGAGGTGGAACAGCTGGATGAGAAGTTGGAGAAATTAAAAGTATCAACTGCCGTATTTGTGGACGAGAGAATGAAGGTACACGCGCCGCTAATTATAAAACAAGAAGTATTAAAACAAGTACCGGGTGTAGTGAGAGAAGAGTTCTGTAAATACAAAGAAACCGGAAAGGGCACAGTAATTCCTGTTCAATGCTACGACGAAAAGATTGATTGGGAAGAATTTTCCGACCGAAATGGCATCCATCCTGTAAAGTTTATTAAAAATTTCGAAAATTTTCCACCTTTTATGGCTGCTAGTGAGGAGAAGAAAATTAATATGGTAATAAAACATTTAAGAGCAGGACCTCGACTGTGGGCAGAGCAATTGGAGGAGGAATTTTCATCTTTTGAGCAGTTCAAAGAAGATTTTTTGAATCTTTACTGGTCGGCAGAACAGCAGATCGCCGTAAAATCAGAATTAATGTGCGGTGACCGTTATGACCCGAGAAGAGGATCGCAAACCGATTTCTTCATGCGGTGCTATGCATCTTGCCGATACTTAGACCATCCTCATAGTGAAGAAGAGTATGTACGAATGATTGCGGCTAGGTTACCGGAACAGACACAGCTAATACTTACTAGCCACAAAATCCGCTCCATAAAGGATGCTGTAGACATGCTAGGAAGATTAGATGTACAAGAGCAAAGAATGTACAGAACAAGATACCAGGGGCAACATAACTCTAATCATTTTCAAAATAACGGGTGCCGACAGGAAAACCACCGAAGAGAAGGGAATAGAAATTTTCGGCAAGAACCGGAAAACTCATGCCGGCAAGACGGAATTCAAAAGGAAAACATAGAGGAAGGAAAATCTCATAGGCGGTTCCAGAATCACAACTACCGACCGCAAAATGAAGAACCGAGGGTAGCCGTGGTTTCAGAAGACAGCACCAGACATTTAAACTAGTGCCTGCCACTGAGAAGGCTTCGCCAGCGGCGGAGGCAGAAAAGAGGCCGAATACAGCGAAAATATTGCAAGTAAAAGAAGAAAAAATAGGCTTGAGGAAAAAGATGAATCAACCAGAAATATGCCTGTATGATACAGTATTTAATAACGAGGCTGAAGAGGAACTGACAAGATACGAGAACATTTTATTGACCAGTACAAGTAGAGAATTGAAAGCGGACAAACTAGAAGATTTTAAGGAAGGCAATATGGAAATTGAGAATGACGAGTACCAGAAGACTGAAATCAAGTTGATAGAAATCGATGTATCCGGAGAAGAAACAAATAGCGGTAAAGCGAGCCTGGAAGTAATTGAAATGGCACCCCAGCAATATGTCAAAAATAACAGAAGCATGCACGCGCGTGACAGCAACCAGCGCTCGCGCAACAGTCAATGCGTAAGCACTATAGTAACTTGTGCCAAAAATAGTTTAAAGTGTGCGGCAGCCACGGGCGCAATTAACGAGGAATGCGGAACATTTCTGTCAACTAAAGAGCGTTATGGAGATGAAGAATCAATACCAACAGACAGCGGAACTTGTAAAGAAGATGTCGGGAAGCTGAAGCAGCCGCAGATACGTAAAGAAAAGACGAGAATCGACCGGAAATATATCAAATGGAAGTGGAAAGCTAACGTGACAGGGGTGGAGATGAGCCCTTCATCTATGGATGTTGGACGAGGATGTCTACTCACTCCGCATTGGTCACGAATAGGGGACACCCTTTATTCTTTCTTTTTCCTAATTTTTCCTTCAATGGCGTATGCCAATTACCTCATCGCTGTGGCGAACAAATCTTTAATTTTTTTTTTTCGGCTAAAGCCGGTAAACTAAATCCACATTTCCACTCTCATACCCTGCCTGAAAAATGCCAAAGCAGCAGCAGCAACAACAGTAGTGCAGTGTAGTGCGTGAAGTGCTTCGACAAAAGTCGTATCGAGGTTAATGACCTCTACCAGTGTCGCAACCGAGGACTCCACCCATAGAGCCTACGGTAGAAGCGAAAATATTATTTTTGTCATGTTGTATATATATGTTCTTTCTTTTCAGTTTTATTTTCTTGAGAGCTGACAGTCTATTTGAGAACTGTGACCACGAAAACTATAACAATTTCATGTGGTTCCTTCGAGTATTTTTTTCTTTATATGTTTTCTTGATGTTGTTTGTGTGTCTGTTTTTTTTTTTTTTTTAAATATGTTAAATGGCTTTGTGTATCTTATGTTAGTAGTTTGGCCACACTCGAGAGTTTGAAACTTGGTATTTGTAAATTTTCTATTTTCTTTTTTTGTAATGATAATTCTTCAGTTTCTTTTGGAAAAAACCTAAACAATTATCACAAATTGGTAGTTGGGGAATGTAACATAACAGTAGCATTCCGCCGCTCCGAAATGAGCGCATGACTACATTGTTTAAAGTCAGTCGTTATCGAGGTATGGTAGCGGACGGCTCGCGTCGCGTACTGTGAGACGCTATACTAACTGTGCGGGTGTAGCAAGAAGTAAGAAGAATGAATGAACTTGTTTAACCATTGCGACGTATGTTTTAAATTGATTTGAACAGTGGGTTGAGATACCAGAGCAGTGAAGTGTGGCATCGAAAGTAATATAGTGTGGACTGATTTGGATTAATAACTTTCCTTTTTTTTCTAAGAATCTTGCAATCGACGGATTACGAAGTTTCAATAGCCTTATCATCTAAATTCTGATAGTGGCCAACTGGTTCGATGTGTACTTTATTCTAATAAATGTGTGGAGAACCGATTTTCATTACTTAATACTTGAAGATTTCTCTTAATTAGTTATCCTCACACTTTTATCGGACTGGTTTGGACCCTATCTGGCGACCGACGGCGACTACGAACTCATTTATCCGGCTTCCAGTGCTGTATGTCAGTAATTAAAACTTTAGCAAGCACGAAGTTCGGTATACAGTAAGTAAGTATCATGTCAACCCCAAGAAAGGCAATAGTCTTACAACATCCAATGCATTCGCTTTTCTGTTTGAGGAAATTCCATATGAACTCAATGGAACAGAAATTGACCGAAATAGAAACGTTGGTATCACAAGCACATTGAAAAAGCTTATTTCTGCAAGCCCCCCACAAATGGGTATGTTGGTCAATGCAGGATGGGGTCAACGCGCTCCTGGAAATGGTTACTTTGATGTATGTATACCGTTGAGTATGCTCTTGGGGTTTTGTGAAGACTTTAAAAAGAAACACTCCTGGAAATTGAAATAAGAACACCGTGAATTCATTGTCCCAGGAATGGGGAAACTTTATATACACATTCCTGGGGTCAGATACAACACATGATCACACAGACAGAACCATAGACACATAGACACAGGCAACAGAGCATGCACAATGTCGGCACTAGTACCGTGTATATCCTCCTTTCGCAGAAATGCAGGCTGCAATTCTCCCATGGAGACGATCGTAGAGGTACTGGATGTAGTCCTGTGGAACGGCATGCCAAGCCATTTCCACCTGGCGCCTCAGCTGGACCAGCGTTCGTGCTGGACGTGCAGACCGCGTGAGACAACGTTTCATCCAGTCCCAAACATGCTCAATGGGGGACAGATCCGGAGATCTCGCTGGCCAGGGTAGTTGACTTACACCTTCTAGTGCACGTTGGGTGGCACGGGATACATGTGGACGTGCATTGTCCTGTTGGAACAGCATGTTTCCTTGCCGGTCTAGGAATGGTAGAACGATGGGTTCGATGACGGTTTGAATGTACCGTGCACTGTTCAGTGTCCCCTCGACGATCACCAGAGGTGTACGGCCAGTGTAGGAGATCGCTCCCCACACCATGATGCCGGGTGTTGGCCCTGTGTGCCTCGGTCGTATGCAATCCTGATTGTGGCGCTCACCTTCACGGCGCCAAACACGCATACGACCATCATTGGCACCAAGGCAGAAGCGACTCTCATCACTGAAGACGACACGTCTCCATTCGTCCCTCCATACACGCCTGTCGCGACACCACTGAAGGCGGGCTGCACGATGTTGGGGCGTGAGCGGAAGACGACCTAACGGTGCGCGGGACCGTAGCCCAACTTCATGGAGACGGTTGCGAATGGTCCTCTCTGATACCCCAATAGCAACAGTGTCCCTGATTTGCCGGGAAGTGGTGGTGCGGTCCCCTACGGCACTGCGTAGGATGCGACGGTCTTGGCGTGCGTCCGTGCATCGCTGCTGTCCGGACCCAGGTCGACGGGCACGTGCACCTTCCGCCGACCACTGGCGACAACATCGATGTACTGTGGAGACCTCGCGCCCCACATGTTGAGCAATTCGGCGGTACGTCCACCCGGCCTCCCGAATACCCACTATGCGCCCTCGCTCAAAGTCCGTCAACTGCACATATGGTTCACGTACACGCTGTCGCGGCATGCTACCAGTGTTAAAGACTGACAAGGAGCTCCGTATGCCACGGCAAACTGCTGACAGTGACTGCGGCGGTGCCCAACCGCTGCGCAGCTAGCGCCCTTCGACGGCCAACACTGCTGTTCCTGGTGTGTCCGCTGTGCCGTGCGTTTGATCATTGCTTGTACAGCCCTCTCGTAGTGTCCGGAGCAAGTATGGTGGGTCTTACACACCGGCGTCAATGTGTTCTTATTTTAATTTCCAGGAGTGTACTTGCAAATGTAAAACAAGAACTAATATTGATTCGAGCTAGGGACGATACAAATTCATAAGTACAAGCCAATCCAAATCCTCAGAAAAGTAAATTCACCATCCGCAAACTGGCATGGGTGATGCCTCATTTGCAAATAGGTGGAAGAGAAAAGCTAGCGCTGCTTAAGATTGTAGACAGTGGGAAATCACTTCGCATTAATTTCAGAAGTTGGGATCTGTTGGAGTACCCGTTGCTTCCAATCAGCAAGACTCAAATTTGGTCTTTGAAAACATCAACGCAACTGTAGAAACCTAGGTTCGTGGTTCTGGGATTACAAACAAACAGGAAACGGAATGCGGAATTCAGTGCAGCCATATTTGACGACTGCAATCTCGCCAATGTCAAAGTGTTCCTAAATGATGTGGCGTATCCATATGAGAACATGAATTTGGACTTTAAGAAATACCGAACCACAGTGTTGTATGATATGTATGCATGATTCCAACAGTCTTACTACGAGCGAGACCATCCTTCGCCACTACTAAAACGTGAAGACTTTATAGAAACTACCCCCATCGCCGTAATAGTCTGTTCACATCAAAATGAATCTGTTGAAACAAGACCTGTCGACATTCGTATGGAGTTTGATAGCAGTGAGAATTTTCCTGCCTACACCGCTGCATACTGCCTGATCTTGCACGATCGTGTAGTATAATATGTACCTCTAACAAGTGTCGTGCGTAAGCTAACATAAAATCAAGTGGCAGCCAGTCTTGTCAACCATTATCATGCCGACCATCTTCCAGGACGCACAGGGATTCACGAAGAAGGATGGTGGGTTTATTTTCAAAGAAGTTGCTGTGTGTGTAACACGATCTGACAATATTATCTCTACACATTGTATTTCTGTATCATCACCATCGCGTGGAAGTAATGAACCATCAGTTAGATGGTTAACACATAATTACCATGGAATACCTTGGAATTCTGATGGCGTTTCCTTCAGCAAAATGTGCTCTATACTACATGCAATAACCAATGAGGATGATTCTATCATTTACGTTAAAAGACAGGAGAAGGCTAGATGGCTACAGAAAATTATCAGGAAGAAAGTATGCTACAACATAGAAGATATAGGATGTCCACCACTGCGAGAACTCAAGAAAAATAATTTGAGAAAACTTTTTAACTTACATATATTTTGTAATTATATGTGTGCAATTGAAAATGTTTTTTTAATCGCCAATTGGTGGGCGAAATAAAAGATTTTAAAAATATATCTTATTATTTAATTACGATAGGTGAAATGACAAAAGAAAAATCTGGTAAAATGATTATATTTACTCACATTCAAATTCACTGGTTATAATTTTGTTTATATCATCAAGTACAATTAAATTTTTGTATGCAATGATTTCATTTTTTAGTTGCATATAGTCAATTGTGGAACTGTAAGACACATGACTAGGGTGAACGCCGCTGATGTGTACATCGATTAACTTTGTCACCGAAGCCGTACATTTGTAGTAGTCACTAATCACTTTATCCGCCAACTCTCTCACAAATACCTTGTAGTAAACTGATGCGTTGCAACTCCACTTTTTTCTGGTGGACAAGGATGCGGTCACTGCAGGCTGCACGTCGACGAGGTTCTGCCATGTAGACTCTGCGAGGAAAATGCCTCTGGTAGGATCAGTGAAAACATAATATTTTCACCCCCGACACCGTCGGGCAGGATACAGCATGCTCACCGAGCGGGATGCTGGTCTGGCAGCTGCCGGTGAACATTTTGGAGACTGCGTCCGACTCCATGACGAGGACGTCCCATTTTTCGAACGAAAGGATGATTTTGTTGTAGCCCACCCTCTCAAGTACCACAACAGGCTCGAAACCACGTTGCGGTGACAAGCCGAAAGTCAGCTTCTTGGAATCTCCAGCGTTCAGCTGGTACACAGACGCGAAGAACATTACTGGACGACACATCGTAGCGGACTGAGGGGCACTAATTATTACCACATACGTCATCACCGCCTCTGCTAACAACTCTGCTAAATACATCAGTTCCTTTTAAGTCTTGCTCAACTTTGCGCTTAACATCGTCATATACTAACAGTTTTTTATATGCTTTAATTTCTAACTTTAAACGTTCATAGACTAGTGTTGAACAGGGGCTGTATGACACTTCATTGACATGTACATTATCAAAATGTAAATCTATCAGGCCATTCACAGAACAATGAGGGTAGTCACGAATCACTTTCACTGATAACGTATTCACTAACTCGTTGTAGTACTTGGTAACTTGATAACTCCAGGGCTTCATGGTGTTGATGGCGCTGGTCACTGCAGGCAAGGCGTCTACCATGTTGTCCCATGTTGATTCACCGAGAAACACACCATAGGCAGGCACAGCATTGTTGTAAAACCATATAGTTTTCGCTCCAGCCACTGATCGGGATGAGATGGTGTGGTTGCCGAGTGAGACACTCGTTTGCAAATGCTCAGTGTTGCTGAAAAAGCCACCAATTGTATAGACCAGCTGTCTCAGTACATCCCACTCATCATGTGTGAGAGTGACTTTATTGTACCCAACTTTTTCGAGTACAACTACTGGATTAAATTCCAGTTTAGGTGACAAACCAACAGTGATCCGCTTGGTGTCGCTGCTATTTAACTTGTAGCATGTTGAAAACAGGAGAACCTCACTAGCCATAGTGAACTGCACTTGACGAGCGTCGACCGGGGACTGAGGATGATATGGCAGGTGTGATAGGATTTATTGTAATGGTGCGTGGAGTGGAATGTCTGCGCACAGAGAAATTAAGCCCTTGGGAGATGCTGCCATCTCGCGGCCGGTCAAGGAACTAACGCAAGCACAAATTGAGGTTTGGTTGCCCGCCAAGGGATGGTGGGGAGGTCCCCCCCACCACCTGCCCTCGACCCTGAACGCTGATTGGCTGCCTTCCGCGTGACGTCATGGGTTTTCCCGGTTTCTGGCTTGGTCCATTCTTGTACATCTACTGTGGCGAAGTCTGTCTAGCCTCACCATCCCCGCTGTAATGGCGGGTAGTTCTTACGGGCCCGCTTGCTGTCGGGGGATTTTGCTGGGGGTGGATACTCTGGGTGGGACTGTGAGGGGACGCATGAGTGCAAGATCATGTACTCTCCGTTTGAAGCAGGACTTCCATTGCCCAAGGAACTCCGTCACTGTAGCTTGAATTGCTGTTGCAAACACCGTTTGACCCGCCAAAGCCATACACCAAGTACAGCGGTCTTCCCTGTTGATAGTGCGACGTGGGCGTTCGGAGCCCGGGCTTCTTGCGACCGTACCTCCTCGTGACCAATGCTGGAAGCAATAAGGCACAGTGGATACATTCTTTCGAAGTCTTTCTGCATTATAGTGGAAGGAAAATCCACCTCCTCATAGCCCTATTACAAGACCTCGTTCACACTCAGCTAGCTGTTGATATAAACGTGTTCCTCTTTGTAAAGGCATTCTTGACCAACTCATTGTCACTACTCCCAATCTCACAGGTAACTAACGCTCACGAACATTTATTCAGCCCGCCTTTAAAACAAACCTGATTTGCAACGTCATGGTGAGGCTACTATTGCCACTCTAATGCGATTTGTGGGAAATGTGAATCGACGTCATCTTTCCGATGTATAAAAATGCCTACAAACTTTCGTTGGTGTTGGGATGTTTATTTCCATCAGTGTAGTTATTGTAATTATCTACCCGTAGTTAGTGATTAAGAAATATTTTTTGTGTAATAATCTTATCTTTAAACTGTACTGTAATCGAATCGCACAGTAAATGACACTAAACTCCTCAAGACATAGATTTCAAATCGGAACTGTAATGAGCAAAATGCGCGAGAAGTGTGAACAACTCCAGGTCCAACACCTGGTTCCAGCTCCTCTATGGTTGTAGGTCCGGCTGTGGTTCTAGCTCCTGTCGCACGAGGCCCGTGGTGCGCATATACAGGTCGGGCCGGATACGGATCCCACTTGCACTCGGATGTACCTCCATTCCTAGTGCAACTGATATGGGTCCCCGCAACTGTATCCATCCGGACCTACTCGTCTCTAGCCGCCACCACACGCATCTCGTTTCCATTGTGAGGGTGTGCAAAGAATAGCAACTACATATGTTTGCAACATAGAGCGCAGTGTTATCGATGAAAGGTGGAATTAATGTAATTTTTACAAGTTTCAATACTGGTGATTGATGATAGAAAATTTATGTATTTTATGGGAAATTAAGGTATTTTTCATGATTTTACCTTTTCTGGCGAATTCGTGTAATTTTCACCGATTTTTTGGGTTTAATTTTTTTTCATAAAATAAGACTATTCTGACTTAATCACAATATCGGTGTGTACTTAGTATGATCATCAGTGGTAACGTGCAGTTACTATGTAGCTTGAGATTCAGTGATTTTAAACAATAATTTCCGATAAGAAAGTAACCACTTCAACCGTTCATTATATATAATGTCAGTTAGTTACAGATTGATAAATACTGAGATATTTCTAGCTTGTGAACTTTGTTTAATATCACTATACATCTAAAGTTCAGTTCTTATCACTGGCTTTGTGATATTTTCAGCATTTACTCCCAGTTCTGCCCCCTCTGTTATTGTTTCAAAAGCCTCATTTATTTCTTTAGCATTAGTGATTTTTCCCACTGTGGATCTACAATCAGTGTCCCTTTGATCGCCTATTTTTATCCCCTCACCTAACCCCTAACATATAAAATGGGCTCCATTAGTGCCTTAGCTAACAACTGAGAAAGTATTCCCTTGCCCCTTCTAGGTGTAGGCCATGCCTAATGAAATCCCACCTATCAATGGTCTCCACAGACACCATCCCTAAAACAGAACTAATACTGTTCCCAAATAGCACCACCGCTTCCACTTTAATCCCCCTGACAGCGCTGTTCAATTGTGGCCAGTCATGGCGACTTAGGACCTGCATGAGCTCCAACCTAGTATTGCCCGGTTCACCACTTTCTTCAGGGCACTCTCTATACTATAGTTCACATTTCTATCAATATCCCACTATCACTATTCTATCTTCCTTATGAAACTCCTACAAAGCGAATCTATGTGCTCTATTACCCAACCTATTGTTGCGCTAGATATGAAAAAACTTGTGACCTGGTGTAATTGGAAAAAGGGGGTGGGGGGGTGTTCCTTGTGGAAAGGATTAATTGAGTTTTCATTTAATAATCATTAATTAAAAGATATTTTAAATTGGAAGAGATTATGCAAATCTAAAATTTGGCAAAAATTTCGATGATGTTGGCATATACCGTAAAATTGTTACAACATGACATTTAATTCATATGGAAATTACATCTCTAAGCGAATTTATCTTTTTATCTTTAATTTGAATACATGGTTGTATAAAATAATAACGCAACGCCTAGATGTAAAATTAGCCGTTGAGAAAGGAAACAAAATGGAATTTACTTTGAAATTTGATCTCAAATTATACTCAAAATTAAAGTACGTAACAAGTTATATCATCAGACATCGTTATCAATGATACTGTGACTTTACACAATGAAAATAAACTTGAGTACCATGGCTGGAACAAATATACCATTCAAAGTCGTACGAGATTGTGCCAAAATAGTCTTGATAAGCAAAGTGCTTTTCTAACAACTCATACCTTTTAGGCAAATTATACCGTTAGCTCAGTATGGATTTAGTTTCAAAGTTAGAATATAAACTTCTTATTTCAGGGACGCTTAAGTGTCGCCATCTGTTTCACTGAATGCACAAACACTGGACTTGGTGACGTAACGAGTTACCATAGCAGCTGCGTTTGTTGCCGGCGATGATCGAAGGTGGACACAAGAAATTTGTGAGACCTGGGCCTCACAAGGCAACTGCAGTCAAGATCGACCAGCTCATATTAGCATTACGATTGTTGCCTCAGCATTCTACTCAGAATGCAAGTCAAGGTCTGAGGATTTGCAATCAGAGACAAAATAGCATCGCGATCAGGCTCCCGCACCAGAGGTGAAACGTCTGGAACAGAGTCCCGCACCAAAGTGCCGGACCAGAGTGAAGCTCCTGATTTTGCCGAGGACACAGTTCTATTAGAACTTGCAAATTACATTGTAAAAAGAAGGATTTTTTTCTTTCTAAACCTTTTCTTTCGTCTACAGCGTAGAAACGTATTCCTATGGCTTGGTGGTCAGGACTTTGCAAGTTGACTTCCTCATTCAAAGTAGCCATCAGATTTCCAACCCTTCCAACTACATCGGCAGCAGTTGAGAGAATATTTAGTGATGTACATTCAAAAAAAAAAAAAAAAAAAAAAAAAAAAAAAAGTAAAGAGCAATAGACTGACAAATTACAGGGCTAGCTAAATTGTATATATTGCTCACAATTTGAAATTGCAATCTCTAAATCTTTTACCTACAATACAAGAACAACCAGGATAAGAAAACAACTATTTTTGAAGTTATGGCTCTAGAGGAGACAGAAGAAGAAACAAAAAACTCCGACACCGACCGAACTAGTATTGGTAGTGCTGATACTAGTGAATTTGGTACTGACAGAGAGGATCAATAAAATTTTGTTACCTGTATAGGTACATTTATCAATGATTAAGACATTATATGATTCAGTAAGATTTAAAACACACATGGAAAATGTAAGTTCCGTTAATAAAACTATAATTTGTTAAATATATTGTTTTTCTAAAAAAAAAAAATAGAAACAACGCAACGGTGCCAGGTTTTTTAGTTTCTTTTTTAAAAAAAGTGATTTTTTTTTTTCAATTTGCAACACAAATCCTGTCATACTCAGGAAGATAATTTATACAAAATGGATTGCAATAATCGTAACGAATTTGTGGAATTGGAGTGTGAGCAGAGCAAAAATGAGACAGTACGCTTATTGGTTGTCAGTGGAGATCAAGTTTCGCTTATTTAACTAAAATGTTTGAAGGACATGAAAAGTATTAATGGGACAAGATAATGGTCAAGGGTATAGCCGAGAGGGCTGCGTATACTGAAGGAACAGTTCAACTCTCCTTAAGGAGGGGAACGGCACTGAGAGTAGAACACACTCTGCATGTGGTATTTGAGAGGATCAATTTGCCAGATAACGGAGTTCTTGGAAGGGAGTTTCTAAAGAAATTGTGGGCTGTTGAGGACTTTGGTGAAGAGACGCTTGTAATTGGAGGTGTGAGAATTCGAATAAAGAGCCAGGCTGAAAGTGACCTCCAAGCAAGGTTCGGGAGTAGCCGGAGCACAAGAAGCTCAGTATGGAAATATCAAGTTATGCGCAAGGTCAGGATACAATGCAAGTACCCGTACTGAAGATCCAGGAGAAAAGGTTGGTGCAGAGGATTCCGACAGAGCCTAGAGAAGAGAAGGATGTGAAAATAGGAATAATGAATGCTAAAGAAAGTTGCGGCACGATAGTTGTGCCTAAACAACTATTAAAGAAGGGAGTATTGTTGCCGGAAGCTTTGATTACAGTAGGAGGAACATGCATAATTATGGTGCTGAGCAAGAGTTGTGATAGAAAATACCCACGTACGAACCGAGGAATACGTAGGGCAGGTGACGAAGTGAATAAGAATGGTAGCCACATGCTGCAACAATGCGATACTGGAGAGTAGTCGGCAAGTTACTGAATGGTTATTTATGGAATTATGAGAAACCTACAGTGATGTATTCCATTTGCCAGGAGACTCTTTGAAGTATACGGAAAGAGTGCAGCATAAATTTAGGTTGAAGCCGGAAGCTTTGGAGAATATAGAATCCCCGAAAGTCAGAAGGAAATTCTATGAAGTGAGATAGAGAAATTAGTTCAGAAAGACCCTATTGCACGCAATGTAAGTGCCTTTAATGCACCATTGCTGATGATACTTAAGAAACAGGATGCAGATGGACAGAAAGAATGGCATATTGTAATCGATTGTCGGAAGCTGAATGAAGTTACCATTAACAGTGTTTTCCCGCTGCCGCTAATCTTGGAGATTTTGTATCAGTTGGGGAAATCCAGATATTCTACACGTTCGATCCGACAAAAGGGTATCACCAAATTCCTGTAAGGCCATGCGACCGGGAAAGGCGGCATTTAGTACCCCTAACGGTCACTGGGAAAGTAAGAGTTTACTAATGGCCTTAACAGACCCGCATCATTTCAGCGGCTTATACCCTTTGTGTTGACGGCGGAAAGAAGGTAGTAATGTCACATGATTGCTTTTCTGGGATTTAGGAATAGTGTAAAATCTTTATTTCATTTCGTTCGTAGCAGTCAAGACAAGACCAGAGCCGTTTCCCAGCCTGCAACATTAGGACCGGATGCTCTACCGAGTCTTATCAGCAAAGTTATGCTTGGAAGCTGATCCGGTGGTTCAAAGATATGGGAACCATTCTTCAGCATACAAGTGGCTACGCAAAACTTTGCACCTACTCTAGTACATATTATACATCATCAGTATCCAGTCAGAACACTTGATCTTACTAAAATCTCAACTAGCGAATCAGGAGTTAGCTTATCCCCTCCATTAGCGACCACTGCGCGATCTCGAGGCAAAAACACTAGCTCGCTAGTCGCGTCTACACGTCCGACTCAGAACATCTCTACCCTGAGGTAATCTGCTGCTAGCTATTTATTTCATTTTGAGCTTATCTAATATTTCATGATTGTAATAAATCAGGAACTATCTCATGTCACTCCATCCTCCAATTTATTGAGAGTTCGATTCCATACCAAGCCTATTGTCTTTATTACACAGCCACATCGTAATTAATACCAATAGTGCCGTCATAACTATTTTGTAATCAGTGTAGTTACGAAATAACATCTTTATCTGAATTGTGTACCAGTGTTTCTTCCTTTGCAAGTTAATAAATAGCCAATTACTTTATATGTTGTGTGTTTCCTTTCAAACAACCTGATCACATGAGTAAATATAAGGATAAATCTATATGAACTATGCTAAGTGTTTATTGAGATGTTTGCCACAAGACTAACAGAAGAGAGTATAGATATTTCCAGAGCTCGATTACTAACTGCCAGTATCAAATATATATTTAGCCTAATTTATCGACACTAACGCACATAAAGTTAATCGAACCGATAACTGGTGGCGGTCCAGACGAATCCAAAAGGTCGTCTATCGCAGTTACAAGTCTCCGCTCGGCAGACACGCGACAGTATCTCTGTAACATATGATGATATTGCTGTCTTTAGTATTGTATTGGAATGCCTCATGAAGAGACTGGCGGATGTATTTCAGAGGTTGCGAAAGCACAATATACAATTGCAGATCAAAATGTACGGAAATTGTGCAAGGAAGTAATGTACTTTAGTCATGTTTTAAGGCAACAAGGCGTGAGCCTAGACCTGTAAAAGCAATAGTTATACAGGAATTCCCAACGCCAACGACGGTAAAATAGCTGAGAAGCTTTCTAGAATTAACCAACTATTACAGACAATTCTTTAAAAATTTTAGCCAGATTACTAAACCGCTGAACGACCTGCTTAAGAAGGGGAAGGCTTTTCAATGGGGAATTACGGAAGAAGAAGCATTCCATACGTTAAAGAAACTGTAAGTCAGCCCACTGGACCTTCAATTTCCCGACTTCGCCAAAGAATTCGTGATATTGACGGTTACAAAACAATTTCCATTACGAGCGATTCAAGGACAGGGGAAGCCAGTAGATGATACGCCCATAACATATGTTTCAAGGACATTAAATAAAGCAGAACAAGCCTACCCAATAATTGAACGGGAACTGAATTGAAATGACTATAGTATTGTAAAGGATTGGCCGTTGTTACTGTGGTCGTTACTTTGTGGGCGTTTTATGGTGTTATTAGATTTAGCAACTATCAAGTGGGCAGATTATTATAGATTTATATCGAATTGTCAGTCTGACACCAGGCGAGTTTAGTGAAGCAGATTCGCCAACTGCGTTAGTTATTAATCGATGAAGGCTAACGTTACTCTTAGCAAATAGATAAAATATTCACTTCTTACCTTGGGGAGATATTACTCACATAATATACATTATACCTAAAACAACTGGGTAACTTACTCTAACGACTGATAAATGATTTATGAACACCAGCAGAATGGATGGAATCAGAGTATTTATTCATTAAATGCCGAAACGTAATACATGCGTCCACATTTCCAACTAAGTTATGACGGGAGGAATAACACACGCAGTAGCTCCCAGATTTACCAATATGGTATCGACAATAATGGGACTAAGTCTTCTTCAGACGTGAGATACTGATTTAACTATAGTATGACTCGGAAACAATGATAACTGCTAACACTGTGAGTAACCAATTAAAACCCAATGCGAACATTATAAAACAGTGATGCAAGAGACTCAAGTTATAAGTTAAACTATGAATTTAGGAAAGCATGATGATACTGGAACTTACAGACAGACGAGCTATAGAACAAAATGAAATACTAATACTTCAAGAAGACTAGAACAGACCATGTCTGACTGCCATGTGGCAGCAGACTGACTCGCTACTATTACCTTGCTACATCGTGTCAGTCTCTTCCTCAACTGAGCTGCAGAGAACGAGGCAAGATGGCGTGTCCCTTTAAGTAGTTTCAAGTTACTGACGCTAGCCAGGGCAATGATCCATGACATGTGTATGGAATTTGCGACTCAGCGCCTGAAGCCGCTTTGCTGTGCGCTTAAGTGGAGCAGCTCTCTCGAATGTTCACGAATCAATCTTACAACATTTATACTCACACCCATAATAATATTTGGACCTTTACAGTATGGGCTATGAAAAAAATTTTCTGGGCATACTTACTGTGACGCCCGTTTACCATCTACATGGACCACAAACCATTAAAGAAGCTATTTTCCGTGAAATATCCGTCATCGAGATAATAAATTATCAATACTCGACCCAGTTCAAATTTGGTGACAACATAATGTGGCAGATGCGCTGTCACATATCAGACACATGACAGAAACATCAGAAACAGACGCCGGCGGCGAAGAATTGCGGGATACGCCCCAACATGTGAGCTGGACCCGTCACGGGAAGTGGGCCAGCCGAGTGAGGATGGCTGTGTCGCGAGTGGAGGCCCGGTGCCGGCGCGACCACATACTGCAGAGAAGCCTGCGCTAACGATAGAGAGAGACAGGCTATTCTGCACGAGGGTCACGATTCTTTGATTGTAGGCCATTGCGGGATGACCAGAACTTATAATAGGCTGAAAAAGAAGGTATCTTGGCCTGGAATGAAGAGGATCGTCAGGCAGTGCATCAGGAAATGCCAGAAACGTCGGCTTAATAAATTGATGCAGCCCAGGACAGAAGTCACCCGCACAGATTTTTGATCGTTGCGATAATGACATGATAGGACCACTCCTTATCAACGCGAGTGGGAAGTAATACATCATGACATTTCAAGAAATACTCACCAAATATTTGGTGGCAGTACCGATTGAGAAGCAGGATGTAAGTACAGTAAGCCAGGCTCTTTTTGAGGAAATAATATTGCGTTATGTGGCCCCCAGCTTGCTGGTTTCAGATTAGGGATCGTGTTTCGCAAGCAGGGTGTTTAAACGGACGTGCCAGCTCCTTAACATCAAGAGGGTGTTTACCACCCTCTACCATCCTCCCTCGAATGGGGATTGGAGAGGACTCATAAAACCATAGTGGAATACTTGAGACACTTCATTAGCAAAGTTCAGAATAATTGGAGGGAGTTGCTCAAATCCGCTGTCTTCTTTTTTGCTTATGGCTTTCCGCCTCGTCGACGTTGAGGTCATTAGAGGTGGGATAGGACTGGGCACAAGGAACGGGAAGGATTTCGGTCATGGACTTTTGAAGGAAGCACCCGGCATTCACCTGGAGTAATTTGGGGAAACCATGGAAAATCCAAATCTGGATGCCCGGACGGGTATTCGAAGCACCGCCCTCCCGAATGCGAGGTCAGAGTGTTGTTAACTGCTCAGCCACCACGCTCGGTCACTGTCTTCTGTTTCAGTATCACGCCACATACCGCTACAAAGTTTAAACCTCAAACTGTTCTAAGGGAGGCCTGCAAACATAACGGGGGAGCTGCAGAAGAAGCCAACCTCACCATGCTATGACTATGACATCTACGCAGCTAGCCTGAAACGGCGCATGTAATTTCTGCACGAACAGGTTTATGCAGTGCAAAAAAAGAAAAGAATAAAGAAAATTATAATACACCGGAGAACCCCGCAAAAATTAAGCCAGGAGACCGGGTGTTGTTAACCGACCTAGCGCTGCGGCGGGGGACATCTGAGAAATTTCAACCACCAAATAGAGGGCCGTTCCGCTATCTTCGGGTAAAGCCTCCGAGCATCATCTTGTGCCTCCAAGTCAACAAATACCTAACCATTCATGCTAATCGTTTAAAGATTTTCCATTTGGGGAAAATGGGAATAAATAGATAAATAATGGAATTAATTGGGAATAGTTATAAAGCACTAGTTGTAGAAGTATTAGAGAGAAGTAAAATATACATGTAAAGATAGATGGGTCATAGTCACACACGGACGGAAACCTTCTTGTGCACTTACAGATGGCGCTACGGGTCTGGATGGGAGTAATGGTCATAGGTATCGTCAGTAGTCACTCACTATGGAACTCCCAGGAAAAGCCATGAATTTATTACGACGGTAAGGCTAAGACGCAGGTTTGTAGCACCTCCTGACAATTAGCTAGTTATGTCAGTTTGGATGGCTTCAAGTAATGAGTGGAACAAATCAATGACTGTCCGGTAAAACTCTTGCATACTGTGAAACTGAGCCTAAAAGTTAACAACGAGACTCCAGGGATTGCAACCCGTTACGCTAAGAGATGCGCTAGCAGAGGGAGAAATATGGAGGGAACAGGAATTGTTGGGGCAAAGCACGTGACACGAGCCCCGACCCGAGTGGGCTGTGCCGGGTTTATCGGTGACATTTCGAAAATACTCGTTGGGACTTTAACACAAAAAGATACATTAGAATTAAGAAATCACATCGAACAGTTGGAAAATGAACAGGGAATGCTCTTATCTTTAAATCAAGAACAACTGACGATTGTAAAAACTACCCTTTCCTCACTGAACGACAGGTTGGACAAAACCAAAGACCGCTCGCAGAAGGAATGTGGAGATTAAGCTCATACTTAGAGGAATTGCGAACAGCACAAGTATCACGCTGAAGGAGTTAACGCTCCGAGTTGCACTGAACGAATTTCTCCTCCACATTACTACTTTGTATCAAGATACAACGCAGCACTATGGAGTGATCGTCACAGCCATCCTGAAGGCTCGAAAAGCTTAAATAGAACCCCACCTCATCCATCCCAGTCAAATCTTACAGCACCTGGAACTAATTCGTGTTGACATATGATATAAGAGACTTCCTATCTAGTTAAATGAGGAAGCAGAGTATCAGTTATTGCGGGCTATCGACATTGAAGCTTTCATCACGGGACTCGTGCTATGCTATGTATTAAAAATTCCCTAAATCAGATTCTTCTGTTGCCTATTGAGATTGACAGAGACAGTAAAATGTACCAATACAGCCAACTGAGCCGCGATTACCTTATCGTAGACAGCACAAAGTGACAATACGCTCAGAATAGCCGAGAATAGCTAGACTGTAAATCCCTTACTCCAACCCGCCAGGTATGTAGACAGACGTTCATGCTGATTTCTGTCCATCTGCATGGCGTCTGTGAAGCCCGGTTGTTGCAAACTGTTAAGGAACTCATGCAGGATTGTGACTAAAGAATAGTAAGGTTGAATACGACCATCTAGTCTCAGTTAAGTGGACGGGAATGGTTATTCGTCATCTCCTACGGGGCTCACTATCCTGTGTTGGCAGGAACCAGCAAGAGATATAGTGTTCTCTGGAACAGGCAAGCTTACACTGGAACGTAATTACAAAGGCTGTAGCGCACAAGTGTTCCTATAAGCGGAACGAGAAATTCAAACATGAGTGTATACCCAGAATGTGCTACCAGCACTTAAAATAAAAATCAGTTCCAAAATTAACAAGGTTAAGAGTTCAATGCGTCACAGTTCGCTGTCGAACTTCCGGTAGAAACTATTATGCGATACCTGGAAGACCCGAAAGGAATTGGAGATAGTGTGAAGAAATTAGAAGAACGAATGACGTTTACACGGCAGTGGTTGGCACATCAGGGAAACGGGGGACAAGCTGTCTGCCATGTGACCTTCACCGTCGTGGGAGTCCTAAGCATCTCTTACTGTTGCCTGTACGTTCTTTATAAATATTACAGAATTGTGTGCCGTTGGAGACACCTTGCCAACACCGGACCCGAGCGGGAGGTCAGCGATTCCGAGGGGTGTCGAAGCCCTGACTCCCACGTACGATCGGAAACGCCACCGCGAGCAGCGCGGGTTGTCTCGAAAACAGAGGCAGCAGCAGCAATCTGCATCTCACCTAATCGACGATGAACGAGGAACGGTCGACTCTTCACTTTAGTATAAGAAATTAAGTGACATTAGGGCCTTACCTGTAAAACACAATGCATACCCACAGAAGTTTACCAAAACACAGTAATTTTTCACTTAGCCGTCTCAATGTGCACTGATTGTTGTTTAAAGGTTGCGTGTGCGTGCAGAGGCCAGAAAGCTGAAGCCTGTGGAATCTGCTGGCGCAAGCCTAGCGTAGCGGTGAATAAACAAGGTCGCAGCGCATCCACTAACTCACGCGTTCAGTAGAAGTATCTCCTGCCAGACAACCGCCTACACTAGATTAATATTGTTTTAATTGTAACAGACACAAAAGAATAAGGGGAACTTCTAATCTTATTATTTTAGCCTAAAGCATATCCTATGTTTATAGCCCTTGTAAAATAGAATTAAGAAATCAGTCTGAGGGTACTCTGAACTTGGGGGGGGGGGGCGGGGAAGATGTAGTAGTCTCTCTGCTGCTACAAATACTAATGTCGAAATAACGGCAACAACCGCGAGCTAGATAGGTTTCACAATTTTCGAGGTAGTGTCCTCAAAGTAGAGTGCTGATGAGCAGGCGTAAGAGCAATGACCGTCACGAAGGAAGTCCACTATACGACCTGGTAACAGGTTATGATTTTATTTTTTAATTTTTATTGATATTCGGTTATGTAACCATACAGCCATCACTTGTTACATACTTCTTTATAATTAATTATTTATACATTTGATTACAATTTTGCATCTTCTGTTTATCGTTAAGCTTATGGTATACAATTTTGATTATTAATTACAATTTTCATTCAAGCTTATTTAGTGATTATTACAGCCTTTCAAGTATGAAGTCACCTCGTTGAAGCAATTATTAGAATTCCTTTTGTGTTTGTTGCTATCTTCCTGAAGGACTAGGTATGGAATACCGACCTGGTGTTAGTGGTTCTGAGTTCTTGTTTTATTAGAGATTACGTTTATTTGATGAAAGCTTTATTTACTTATTAGACCCTGCCTATAACACTCTTCCCAGTGATATCTGGTTGGCCCACCTTGTGTGCTTGACCTTTTGTTTACCGTTGGTGGGATCTTAGAGATCTATATCTCCATTTTTTAGGAATCACTGTCAATCTTGTGTATCGGTTTTATATTGGCTTTGTCTAATACTTTAAAAGCCTTGAACATAAGGTAGTAAGGCCTGTTTTTTGTTATTTAATTTACCCTCTGGGTGATTTGTCGTAAACTCCTTTGTTTATCCTCTTTACGGAACTACTTTACTTCATTTGCAGACTTAAATACTGCTTTCGTGCCCCTATTCTTTCTCAACTCTGTGAAACCACATCATGATAAGGGCCTGTTTCTGGGCCGGATGATAGTGTAACACCAAAAACTGCAGCACACGAGTTACATGACTCTAAACCGTGGCATAAACAAATATTGTTGGTTCAACACTTAATTATCCTGCAAAACGAAGCTGCAATCCGGCAGTTTCCAATTGATTCTTGAGTAATGTATTGAATTATAGATCTACAACGTCTTGACTTTTACTTGGCGCATAACTATTCCAGCCAAAACCAACACAAACGGATAAGTAGCAGTACTGTCTTTTAGTTTCTTATGCATGAGTGAAGTGACCCAGAATCTTCCCAGTAACAATAGATCCAAAAATTAATCAAACTGCTTTTAAATTGGGTGTATGGCCGCTGAGACAGAAGCCATTAGAGTCAGTTAAACGAAAAGTTCGTCTCTGCACCAAAGCTCCATTGTATTCCAAGTTGTGTGACTCTACTGAGGTCCCACGTGAAGTGGAGGCTTGTAGCGTACTTCACAATCTCTTTATTTCGTGCGGGCATATATGTTTGTTATGCTCGTAATACTCTAGAGTGTAGATTATCACTACAATTTGAAAACGAGCTAACAGTGCAACGTAGCCTATATGAAATATCACACCAGTTAATTCGAAGGAGGTCTCACCCTCTAATATTAATTATTCTAAACAGTTTATAGAGACCGAAGTTCACGAATTATTGCGTTATTTCCTGATGGCATCGCCATCTATGGAGCCAAGAATTGTTCAGACCACCTATAGCTTTGGTGTATTGAGACGCTATCAATGGCAAACAGTAAACTACACAGTCCAGTCACATTAATGTGACCACCACCTACTTTCAACGTCAACGTGAAATCACCAATCACAGAAGGCAGGTGGCAGCACATTACAGTGGAGTGTATATAAAGAATGTCCTAGGGCATCGGAAAGCATTTCAATCGTTGGCGTAATGCAGAAACGTAGCGATTTGTCCGACGTCCAAAAGGGCATGATTATTGGCTTTCGGGCCAAGGGTGGAAGCATTTCGGATCGGCTAATTTTGTGAACAGTTCACGTGCCGCCGTGGTGAAAGCATACTGTGCATGGCAAAATGGCACTATTCAAAATCAGCGGCGTGGAACATGTGGTGCACCACGGGCTATAGATGACAGAGGTGAACGAAGGCTACGGAGATGCATTCGGGCAAATAGACGTGCAACCGTTGAGCAACTGACCGCCCAGATGAACCAAGGGGCTACCAAGAGTGTATCTTCAAGAACAGTTCAGCGTACGTTGCTGCGCATGGGCCTCCGCAGCAGACGCCTGGTTAATGCACCTATGCTGACTGCTGTTCATCGGCGACGAAGGCTGGAATTTGCACGCCAGTACCACAACTGGACGTCCAAAGAGTGGCGACAGGTGGCTTTTTTGATTAATAACGTATTATGCTCCATCGGACATGAAACGTCTGAAAGCAAACACTCTGCAACAATTGCCGGAAGGATCCAGGGTGGAGGAGGGAGCATTATGGTTTGGGGAATGTTTTCCTGGCATTCACTGGGTGAACTCATCATTGTGGAAGGCCCGATGGATCAGCACAAGTATGTATCTGTCCTTGCGGACCATGTCCGCCCCTATATGCGAATAGATTTTCCTCAGAATGATGGCATCTACCAGCAGGACAATGCGAGGTGTCATACAGCTCGCAGTGTATGTGCGTGGTTCGAAGAGCACCAGGATGAGTTTAACTTACACCCCTGGCCAGCAAACTCACCGGATTTAAACCCAATCGAGAATCTGTGGGACCACCTCAATCGGGTTGTTAGCGCCATGGATCCTCAACCGCGTAATCTAGCGCAGCTGGCCACGGCACTGGAGTCGGCATGGCTCAACATCCCAGTGAACACCTTCAGAAACCTAATTGACTCTCTTCCTGCACGCCTCGCAGCGGTCCGCTTTGCCAAAGGTGGTATTCTGGTTTTTGAGAGGTGGTCACATTAATGTGACTGGACTGTGTATTAACTTACTTTAATACCCCTAATGTAGGAAACAAATCTTCAGTCAAATGTAATAGAGGAATATAAAAAAAACTCTCATCTTAATAGTGCCGTCAAAACAGGCAGTGCTGCACAAACGTATACTTGCTTCCGCAATTTTTTTTTTTTTTTTTTTTATTTATTTATTTTATTTTTTTAAAAAAAAGAGGTGCAAGGAATGAACGATAGCAAATTTTTAAATAGCTGAAGATCACAAATATGAGAGAAACTTTTTAAAAAATGTTATAGATGAGATATCTACAAGCCTGCTTTGAGTATTCGGGCGGAAGCAATACAACCATTACAGGCTTCACCTATAACAATTCCACATGTTTTATCTAGTCTAACCAGAAAAGCGCACTGCATGTTATTCATCACAGACTATTCTAATATATAAAAATGAATGGTTTTTGTTTGTTAGTTTTCTGTGCATTCTTATACCATTCATCCGATTACGATGAAACTTTGGTGAATTGTGTGCGCACCTGTTAAGGTTTATGACGATAAAAACCTGTTTACCATCACCCACCTTCAGGAAAATTCATACATGTAACGGTTCAGAATTTTACAAATATTTCGAAAATGGTAGGGGAATAGGCCAAAGTTGATGGTAATATTCTGAAATCCCATAAAATTTGCTCTATTTTTGGTGATGGATCGTTTCCGATCGGACAATTAGTGAGTGAGAAATTCGGACGTTTAAAAATTGTTTTAAGTTAGTGAGGTGACACACAAACCCACAGTTTTTATCCGATCTTGACAAAACTTTGAACACTTGTGCTTTAAAACAAAGAGTAAAATACTGTCTCCATTTGGTTTATATAAACCCACCCTCTGTCCCCAACCACCCTCTCTACAAACTGGCCGGTCGGACAATGGGCGGGTTCGCCCGCTTACCCCTCCCTAAAGCCGGCCCTTGGGAAATCAGTTGAAGTGGATAGTGATATTCTATAAAATTTTCTTTCAAACAGCGTTGGATTGATTACGATGAAATTTTAAAAAATGTTTTAAAGTTGGTGTTGTGATACGCAAATCTACAGTTTTTATCCGAAATTGCGCACATATGCTATAAAAACAGTGGAAAAATAATGTTTAGATTTAATTTCCAAAACTGCATCCGAGCTCCCTCTTCACCGCTCTTAAAACAAATTTACAATTACAACTTTTCCGTTTTTTTGCATATATCTTTGAAACGGTAGGGAAATCTGCCAAAGTGGATATGATGTGATGAGGAATGTTTGCGACCATCCGATCAAACGGGATAAAATATATCCAGCCCTCGAGCCCCGCTGGGTACTTTGCTAGTTACAGATACAAAAATGTCATATGTATTTTCGAAATATATAGTGTGGTGAGACATAGAACCACATTAATATGAGGTATGTGGGTAACGAAACAAGGCACGAATTACGCTGGCTTAGAAGTACATTCTACAGGACAGGGGTCAGCGAATTCAAGTGCATTACGGCGAATTCTCCATTCAGGCTGGAACACAAGGGGACTTGCCAGTTTGTAAAGGCAAATTTACGACCTTTCACTGCTCAGTATGGGGTCGGCCGCAGTTCGGGGCACGGACAGAGTTGACGGGTGAGATATATATCGCGTGACGAATGCAGATACGTGATAACGTCAAGACACGCCAAATTAGAGATTCTGTGAGTGCTCACTGCGTCAAAATAGTCAAACCGAGTGGACACGAAAGAAAAACGACAGTTTCCGAAGAAATTCTCCAACCCCGTCATAGGACTTATGTGTTGAACCAGAGAGTGCTTGGAGGGGCGAATGTTTTGCCAATAGTATTTTGGGATATAGAATAGTTCTTATTTTTTTGTATAATCTTGTTTCATGTCCGCCAATGAGGAGAGAGACAGGAACGTCTACATCGCCGATAGGACCAGAGAAAATCGGCTGGAGGAGGAGAAGAGCATGCCGAGGTTTTAAAAGGTGCTGTGAGATGCTCTTCGTGGTCTTTTCTGGTCCTGTTTCTGGTCGTCTTTCGGGTCGTATTTTGGGTCACGCTGGTTGATCTTCTCTTGTGCTTCCGCACGAGAACCACCCAGAAAGCCGACAGCATATCATGCGATCAGTTGTGTCTGCATTTTGAGTCACAAGGTGACAAATAAATTCAGTGTGGGTTCGGAGTTTGCTGACTTCGCCAATGCCGGACAGTCGGTAAAAGACAAACATTGCAGCAGTTAGTAATATTGTGTTTGCACTCTACCCAACATAACGCTCTGAGCGGAGAAGTCCGCACGATAAGAATTCTCACTCTCCAATAGATAAACTGAGATATTAGCCATGGCATTTATTTTTTTTAAACTTGATTCAGTAGTTTCTGTGATTGAAACGGACATTAGCTTTTATCAAATAGTCTCATTATGTGTCTTGCCGAAGACTGTAAACTGTTATTTTATATATGAAAATCTGAACGGATATTTTGTCGTTTTGAATTGCTTAATTTAGTGGCCATTAATGTAGGACAAAGGTGTTGTTTGTAAATAATTTTGATTGTGTATATTTATTAAATTTAAAATTCACTTAATGTCTGTTGGCCTTCGTTCAGAGAATATATATGGTCAGGTTATGACGTTTTCATACTTATTAGTGATTATAAATCATTTTGAGAACCATTTTCAATCCATCATATAAATACTCATATGCTTTTGGTAAAATTAAAATAAAGGCTTTTCACTTTGTCTCCGAGATTGTTTATAAAAATTAAGACAACTGCTGGCAGGCAGCTGTAACAGTTAAATGGTTAGTTAGATTCTTTTTCGTAAAAGTTCTTTTATGGCAATCGTCATGTCGTAGTTCGGTTGGTGGATTATACAACCTTGAATAACCTGTGAAAAGTCAATAGTAGCCTCTTTTTATTGTTTTGTTACGAAATCGGATTTTCCGACTTCGACTAAAGGTCAATTTATTTTATGGCATGATAAAACTTAAATATAAATATTATTCTGGTAGGGTGGATTTATTAAGAAATTTGTCCCTCAAACTACCAATAGTTGGTAAAAAAAGTTTTAAGCTAGTTGCAGGTTCATTTGATTGAGTACAGCAACTTCCAAACCAAACGAATCGCTAAATGCTAGTTAAAACATTATAGAGCCTCCACAATCCAAGAACGGCCGCCTGGAAGACTTGCATTTTGAATCTCATCAGCAGCTAACTGGAGAACCATATTAGCTGCAATTAGGAGTAATATGTCTGATTTCTCTAATAGAAAATTTAACACGATACAAAAGTTCTGTTAACAAATAGTCCAGCGCTCCAGAAATTATGACATCTTGCACATATATTTCTAAAACCAATAGAAATAGCCAAAAAGTGGAAATGCCAATTAATTGGTTCATACAAGGTGGACAGATCCAACAAAACGTTCTGAAGATGCCGTACGGAAAAGGTGGGCTGAATCCTGTAAATATATGATCAAACTATATCGCCATCTTATAAGAAATATGTACAAACAATGTAGACCTACAGAAAGAATCCTTACGGGACATATTATAAACGAACTATGTAATGAAAAAACGTTGCTTGGGGTTAAGTAACATTCGCATTAACTTGATTGTGTTGCCTGTATAACTGATACCTTTTCTCGAAGATGCTAAGTAGATATCTAAAGGCGGTTCTATATTTTTCTGAAACAATAGACCTAATTAGCATAACAAAGGCGGCAAAGTGTCGTCCCCCACCCCCGCAGCCACTACCCGTTTCCGGTTTCCGCATGAATGCACATTAACGACTTCCCGTTTCCACATGAGTGCACATTAACGACTTCCGCCCGCCTCCCCTAAGCAATTAGCGCCCCCTAAGGGAATCCATTAGCCATTTCCGGTTTCCGCCCGCCTCCCCTCACCCCACACTGCAAGTGTCATTCCCCTCACCACAGCGCACCTGGTGCCCCTACGCAGCCCACTCGTCGCCCGCATGAGTCACCCCTGCATGAGTCACAGCTCCAGCGTCCCCACCCCAGCGCACTCGTCGCCACACGTGGCTCCTGTACGCATATCACGCGTCTCCTGCAAGACTCACCCCTATGGCGTCCGCAGCTGCCGCCCGCATTAAGCTGCGTATCCACTACGGGCGGCAAACTCTCGTGGGTTTCTGTTGACAAGCGCGGCTGCTGCGCGCGGCAACGCAACCAAGCAAGAGTTGCGCGGCAAGCAATGCAGGCACAGTCAGTTTTCGCGACCATTTTTACGGAGACTTCCGCAAGTAGGAATACGAGTGGTGCTATATTCAGTTACGGGCAACCCAATCAGATGCAACACCGGAATGTAGGAGCAACGTAAAAGAATCTCGTCAGTTAAAAGTTCTCGTAATTAACTGTAGAAGCGTTTGTAACAAACAACCGGAACTTGAAAGCGTTATTTGTAGTACAGAAGCGGATATCGTTATCGGTACAGAAAGTTGGTTGAAACCGGAAATAAGTTCCGCCGAAACTTTTAAAGATAGCATGAACGTTTTTCGTAAAGACAGATTACATTCTCATGGAGTGGGGTATTTATAGCTGTGAGTAAATTTCTCCCATGTAATGAAATAGACGTCGATACGATCTGTGAAATCATATGGATTAAACTCAACGTTGCTGGGTCAAAACTCCATAGGCGCCTTCTACCGTCCACGCGATTCCGACATAGCTATCGCCGAGGAGTTAAGAAATAATGTAAATAGTATAGCTAGCCGTTTTAAGGATCATGCTATGATTATAGGAGGCGACTTCAATCTGCCTTATATTGACTGGCGTAATTACGTTCACATCACAGGCAACAGGGATAAGGCAGCTTCTGAGGTAATTCTCGAGTTGTTGTCAGATAATCATCTCGAGCAGCTAGTTAATGAACCTACGCGGTGTCATAACGGTAGTGAAAACATTTTAGACTTGCTGGTTACCAACAGGCCAGAATTATTTACCGACATCTCAACGACCACAGGAATAAGCGATCACAAAGCGGTAATTGCGACTATCAAATTAATGACCAAGGGAAAAAGGAAAAAAGGGCGGATTGTATACAGATTCAGTAAGGCCTCAAAGGAGTGTTTTAGAACCTACCTGAGGAATAATTACCATAACTTCAAGTCAATAAAAGACACCGTTGAAGAGATATGGAATCGTTTTATACATATAGTCAGGGAAGGCTTGGAAATACATATACCAAAGCGGACAATAAAGGGGGAGAATGATCCACCGTGGTACACATGCGAAGTCAAAAGATTACTCAAAAAACAAAGGAAAATACACGCAAGCTCAAGAAGGAAGGGGTGTCGCAGCGATTTAGAAACCTTAGCTGATTTAAGAGGATGTATTAAGAATGTAATGCGCGAGGCCTTTAACGATTTTCACTCCAACTCTCTCTCTAAGAGTCTCACAGAAAACCCAAAGAAATTTTGGTCGTATGTACGAAAAGTTAATTGTACCAACAGCAATATTCCAGCACTAATTCGTGAAGGTTCCGAGGTTAATGAAAGCCGCGATAAAGCTAACGTACTAAATACTGTATTCAAAAATTCATTTACAAATGAAACATAAGGATAGTATTCCCGTTTTCCCACGCCGTGGCGAGTCGGTGATGGAATCATTACGAATAGATACTGCAAGTATCGTTAAGCAATTAGAGCTCCTGAAGTGGGGGAAAGCACCGGGCCCGGATGGAACTCCAGTAAGGTATTTTCAGAGTATGCGGTGGAAATAGGGCCATTTCTGTCTGATATATTCAGTAAATCATTAGAAGAGCGAAAAGTACCTTCAGACTGGAAAATCGCGCAAGTAACTCCGATTTTCAAAAAAGGTGTTCGAAGTGATTCTGGGAACTATCGTCCCATATCTATAACATCTGTTTGTAGTAGAGTTATGGAGCATATTATATGCTCGAACATTATGAATTTTCTAGATGATGATAATTTGCTTACAACAAATCAACACGGATTTCAGAAGAAAAGATCATGTGAAACACAGCTGGCCCTATTTACACACGACGTAATGAAAGTGATCGATGCAGGCCACACAACCACCTTTTAGCGAAGCTTCGAGCGTACGGTATATCGGATCAGATTTGTGAATGGATAAAGGATTTTCTAACTGGTCGGTCGCAGTATGTTGTCGTTGAAGGAGAAAGTTCTTCTAATCTAGATGTTACATCGGGTATACCTCAAGGAAGTGTAATAGGACCACTTCTTTTCTTAATTTTTATAAACGATCTCGGAGACAAAGTGAAAAGCCTTTTTAGATTGTTTGCTGATGATGCGATTATTTATATGGAAGTAAGAAATTTGGCCGATTGCTTAGAAATTCAGCGCGATCTGGATGTTATTTTGGTTTGGTGCGCTGAGTGGCAACTTACTCTAAATTGTAAAAAGTGCAAGACAATGAGCATAACTAACAAAAAGAATCCGATTGTTCAGAAATACGAGGTAATCAGTTCAGTTAATGATATGGTCGATTCTATGAAATATTTGGGAGTAACAGTACAAAGGAACATGAAATGGGACATACACATTAATTCGTCAGTAGGTAGAGAAAATTCTAGGCTGCGATTCATAGGTCGAATGTTGAAAAATTGTAATGAACAAACAAAGGAGATAGCGTACAAATCTCTTGTGCGTCCACATTTGGATTATTGTTGTGCCATTTGGGACCGGTTTCGTAAGGGATTGATCGAAAGTATAGAGAAAGTACAGAGAAGAGCGGCTCGATTCGTGACCGCTTGCTACAGTCCTTATGAAAGCGTCACAGAACTGATTAGTAGATTAGGTTGGGAGTCTCTGGTAGATAGACGACGCACGTTTCGTTTAAACTTATTGGAAATCATGCGTACTCCCACTTTCACTTTTGAGTGTTGTGAAATACTTCTTCCACCAACCTATTTGAGTCGGAAGGACAGGAAAGATAAAATTAGAGAAATAAGGTGCCGGACTGATTCTTATATGAATTCTTTTTTCCCTCGTACCATTAGGGATTGGAATGCACAGCAAAGAGATTAGCTTTGGTGCTGAGCACCCTCTGCCACCCACAATTTTGTGAATTACAGAGTATATATGTAGATGTAGATATTCTGTCCTGCATGCTTCCATATGGCATATATTGTACACATACACAGCACAAATCGATAAATTGTACCGTGGGGATCGTTATAAGTGTCAAATAATAACTACTTACCAGAACCAGTAATAAGACTTTTAGCTATTCTTGATCTTTCTCTTCTGTATGATGCCAGAAGCGTAGCCAACTTCAAGTCAGAAACGGGTAAGCCCATTGCTGAACTTATTTCCTTCCATGCATCGTCCCTAAGCGTTTTGTTCTGGTAATCTGCACATTTACTATTCCACAAAAAATCTTTCGCACCATACAACTGCATTAGAAATCGACACATTTCGTTGTTCATGGCAGTAAACTGTCACTGTGCCGCGCGAGCCAATTCAAAGAGAGACACTGCCGTCCCAACTGCGCGTTGCCCAATAGGCCCGTTTACACGCACGGTTTTTCCGACGGTTTTGGAGCGTACGCTCCAGGCGTGCGCATCAATCCATTACGTGTAAATGCTCGGTGGTCAAAGAGGCCTGGCGCGCGCTCCGAATGCGCACATCTGGCGCGCAGGTCTAACGGGGCCTTGTGTTTACACGTGCATTGTCGGTCTGCAGTCTTGATGCGTCAGTACAAGTTCGTTGTTGGTTCGAATTTATGGGTGACTTTATTTAACTTTACCCTGCTTTAACAGATAAAAATCTAAATCTTGAAAAAATGTGGTCAAGAGATAATTTGTAAGGATTTATAGAACTTTATAAGAATTTTCTGTTTGTGGAAGGTTAAATCAAACGACTAAAAAAATAAAAATTTAAAAAATCGTAAATATGATTAGTAGAATTCAGCAGGGTAAATGTATGTGAAAGTGAAAACAAAGATTTCGTCACTGAAAGGATTCAAGAAACTCGGCGGGAATTCGAAAAGAACTGAGCAAAATATATGGAAGCAATTTAAAATCTTGGAGGGATATTCCAGTTGCCAAAAAACGAAGAGTAGGAGGCAAACATTACTCTGCAGTTATGCTCTTCCTCATGACTGTGTCTTGTTTTGATATTTGTGGAGATACTAACTTTAACTTCACCTTTTTAGGTAAGGGTGTCAGGTATTGGAATAAGCTATAAAGGGAAATGATGAGCAATTTACCAAAAACGTTGAAAGAATTTAAAGTTAAAATTTGTAGAGGGAAAATGTAGGTGGGTGCAGGAAAGAGGGAAGATGGGCGCGTAGGGAAATTGCCACAGAAGCGTGCGCTCCATTGCAATTTAATGAAATATTATTATTATTAAAATGTAGTTATATATGGAACTGTTGTTTCGTAGACAATTTTTTAAATCATCTGGGTCATTTATTTTTCCCGTTGCTCTCACTAAAGAGGCATGTGTCCATATAATCTCTCTTTTCGTGCCATCTTTCCGCCTATATAAACTTTGTTTATTTAATTCTTTCTGTACAAAAAAAAAAAATAAAAATAAAAAAAAAAAATAATAAAAAAAAATTAAAGCTGGTCATATTGCTCAGTTTATATAATTTCTTTTGGAGGATATTTTAAATACACTTATAAACACAAGCACAACTAACAAAAACGACCTGAAAACCGAATGTTGCAAGCTGGACCGTCTACAAAACTTTCCAACCCGGCGGAAAGTCCACGCGCCACGGGATAACGGTCATTTCTGGCGCGTACGCTCCAACCCGCAGTCCTGGCGCGTGCGACTGGAGTGTTGACCATTTTTAGTCGCACGCTCCAGGAGCGACGGTCCAACCTCACGCTCCGGCGCGGCAGTCCGGAGCGCCGTTCCAAACCGCCAGTTTGGCGCGTACGTGTAAACGGGCCTATTTAGTGGGGTCCCTTTGCCGCGCACCTAAAGACCGACAGAATGGCTCGCAGCGCGGCAGGTTCGACCGCGCCAATGTTCGAGCTGGCTCGCGTGTCAACAGCGTAACCATTATGCGCAGCTGCCGCGCGAGCCAATGTTCGAGGGTTTGCCGCGCGTAGTGGATACGCAGCTTTAGTTACTCCTGCATGAGTCGCAAATCACGCGTTCTGCAGCGTCCCTTCACCCCAGCGCAAGCGTCGCCTCTATTGCTCACCACTTTGGCTACCGCAATGCTGCGTTCCTAAATCAATATTTCGAGGGACCAACAATTTAATGGCAGGATTCAAACTAACTTCCTCCACAGTTATATCAATAGTCGACGTGACATGAACGTTAATACAGAAAAAGTAAGGAACAAGGAGCGGGAAGGCACGTACAGTTAACAGCAGGATAAAAATTCGCGTCTGTTTCGTGCTTTTATTTTCCTTTCAGATGTACTCGTATTAAAAAATGAAATTAGTTTTCATTTTCTCCAACCTAAACGACCCTTAACACATTTTATTATAAAGGTAGTGCTATACAAACTAGCCATATGGATGATTGTAATTTGACAAAGCCTATTAACCAAACTTTCAAAACCGATGAATATTTAAATGACAAGGCAAAAATCTGGTATTTTCAGGATATGAGATAAGATTACATTCTCACTATAATAAATTCGTTTCCAATTGACATCACAGAAAGTGGCATTGTTTTGAGGATTAAATTATTGACCATTTGCTTTTAAGTAGGGAAATTGTTTCACACGGGGACTGCAATATATGCGACAGTAACATTGACGTCTAGGTTATTAGAGGTGCGAAAGTTCAGGGGGGAAAAATGGGAACGATTTCGACTATAGCCGTTTTGAAGGAACCATCCCGTCAGTTGCCTGGAGTGATTTCTTTGTACCATGGAAAATCCAAATCTGGATGACCAGAGGCGGATTGGAATCCAGATCCTCCCGAATATGAAACTAGGGCGCAACCTCTATCCATCCCCATCAGTCGCGGACGCTATCTTGTTTCGTGTCAGCCTTCCGCACCACACCAGTTAGAAGTACGTATTCTACAACACGATCGTGCAGGATCAGACAGTATGCAGTCGTGTAGGAAGGAAAATTTTCACTGCTATCAAATTCCATATCTATAGGTCCAGTCTTAACTGTTTTATTTCGTTGTGAACAGTCAATTACAAATAGACGTCCAGTTGCATCAAATTCTTCATTTATTTTTAGCAGTCTTGAGGGACGATCATGTTCATATTATGACTTTGAATCTTGCGTACTTTTCATACAGCACAGTTGTTCTGTTTTTCTTAAAGTCTAAATTCATGTTCTCGCACGGGAACGCTACTTAAGTTAGAAACACTTTGGCCTTACGGAGGTGGCAGTGATCAAACTCGGCTGCACGTTTTTCCACTCCCATAAGTTTTCACATCAAGTCGGGTATAACGTAGATTTTGTACGATTTTAACTATGTGAATTGTTTCCCCCAACGGAGAAGTCGTTACATCTTGATTAATGCGTGGTATTTGAGCCCACCTCCTCTTGAATGAGTGTCCAGTTCAAAATGTCTCTATACAACTTTTACATATATATCTCCTGCAGTGAAACACATTTTCTACGTCATTCTAGTCACCTGTTCATCTGTACCGTTATCCTCAATTATTTATTCTGTTCATGAATCAAAAGCTTGCACTGTACATTAACTGAAAGGCTAAAATTACGGTATAATGTTTGTACCTTTACTCAAATCGCATATTAAGACAAGAATTCCATCTACAGCTTTAATCTAATCTACTTTAGGTATTAAACGTTTATGAGCATTAACTAAGATCCTATTGTTATTAAATCCCCTCCTTTTTCTCATCCACTTTGACGTATTCCTTGCCCCACATGAACATTTCTTTCGAGTTTGCCTCATTTGTTCTATTCGTGCGTCGTTATGAACTGCCTATGCTGTCTTGTATAACTTGTTACTCATATTAGTATAACCCTTGTTTTTACTGTACACAAACGCTGGATTAGCTCGCCATAAAAGTGAATGTATTTTCGTCGAAGATGAACGTCAGTAACTGTTTTATTCAACCTGCTGTTCAATGTGGGAAACTCCTCTGCGAGTTAAAGTAGGCCGCAAGTCACACTTTTGTATATGGAGCTCTACCTCCATGAATCGCACGCAGTACGTGGTGTATTGTACTCATTGGCTTTCCATCGAGTAATGAGATATGAGTTTTCCCTCAGGCTTTAATGGCAAGTTCGATCTCTTTATAGTGTTTTACATTATAGTTAGGGTTTTCTATCCGCAGCATTCGCCTGGAGTGATGTTGAGAAAACGTATTTCAAACTAGTACTCCACAAGCAACCACACTGCTGTCCTTCTCCTGTGATAGATCGGTTAATACATAAAGGTTTTTCAAAACCATTTAATGTTTTCTTGTTTTGCACAACAAGTAAGTTAAAGCTTAATATATATACTGTACGGCGATCATACCGAGTAAATGTGACGTACAATTTAAAGTTGGATCCCTACAGTATTGTGTTTCGGTATGAGCGGATAGGTCCTTAAACACTTTCGTTGTCTTAAATAGGTGATCTTACCTTAACACTTTATTAAACTAATCATGGCATAAGAAAATGGATACACTGGGAAATCTTCCACTTTTACCGTAAAGCGATTTACGCAACTTTCAACGTGAATAATGGCACCTATATCGGAATAGGAGTCTGTTTCTCGCTTTCACATTATGTACGTTCGTTTGTGCTAGTTAGGACCACGCTAAACCTTCGTTTTGGCTTGACTTTACTTTGGAAGTGTACACATCCTTGTTATAAAGTAGGGTTGTTGGCTCTAGAAGGACCTACATTTTAACCTGGAATCAAAACCACGGAAGCGTTCAGGCGTACATTACATTAAACAGCAAGCTGTGCGAGAGATGAATGTGGGCTTACGAACCTTTCTGAAAATTCCAGTTAAGATATACTGAATTTTTCATTATTTATTTCCCATTGCAGTTATGTGTGTAGCACTGCATTGGTTCAGGACATTATGGATTTGCGTTAAACTGAAAGTCTGAGGAAATTTGAGGAGAAGAGCTGTTTGGTGAGGTATATACCTACACAAATTCTATCACCAGCATATGCCTACAAGTTACAAGATACTTGAGAAGTCACACGTTCTTCGGGTTTACTCTTCATGTTAATAAGTTCGAAGAATACTGCTTTCAGGTCTCAATAAAACAGCTGAATCTTAAACTTCCTTGCAACATTGTATATACCGCTCCCCTTATTTTCGAGGGGTGATTTCGAAGTCAGCATCGGTAGACGAGGATTAAAACCGGCATCGTAGCTAATGTCAGACTCAGTCAGATTTTCTGTGTGGTGAAAATATACACAACACATCGTACTATTCGGTGTACTAACAATGCCAGCACAGTATGTATACTCTGTACTATCATTTGTAGTGGAAAATCCTGAACACTTCAATCTTAAAGCTGACATACATAGCCATAATACTAGGAATAAATATAATATTCACAAAGATTACAAATCATTGTCAATTGTACAGAAAGGGATAAAGTTACTGGGGCTTCCTTATTCAATGCCTTACCAACAGAAATTAAATGTTATCTACGAAAACCCAACTACTTTAAGTCCAAACTGAAAGAGTTCTGCTTCAGAACCAATTTTACTCTGTGAAAGAATTTTCTTCTTGGAATTTGGTAACTAAGAATGGCTGATAAAATACACTCCTGGAAATTGAAATAAGAACACCGTGAATTCATTGTCCCAGGAATGGGAAACTTTATATACACATTCCTGGGGTCAGATACAACACATGATCACACAGACAGAACCATAGGCACATAGACACAGGCAACAGAGCATGCACAATGTCGGCACTAGTACTGTGTATATCATCCTTTCGCAGCAATGCAGGCTGCAATTCTCCCATGGAGACGATCGTAGAGGTGCTGGATGTAGTCCTGTGGAACGGCATGCCAAGCCATTTCCACCTGGCGCCTCAGCTGGACCAGCGTTCGTGCTGGACGTGCAGACCGCGTGAGACGACGTTTCATCCAGTCCCAAACATGCTCAATGGGGGACAGATCCGGAGATCTCGCTGGCCATGGTAGTTGACTTACACCTTCTAGAGCACGTTGGGTTGCAAGGGATACATGTGGACGTGCATTGTCCTGTTGGAACAGCATGTTCCCTTGCCGGTCTAGGAATGGTAGAACGATGGGTTCGATGACGGTTTGAATGTCCCGTGCACTGTTAAGTGTCCCCTCGACGATCACCAGAGGTGTACGGCCAGTGTAGGAGATCGCTCCCCACACCATGATGCCGGGTGTTGGCCCTGTGTGCCTCGGTCGCATGCAGTCCTGATTGTGGCACTCACCTGCACGGCGCCAAACACGCATACGACCATCATTGGCACCAAGGCAGAAGCGACTTTCATCACTGAAGACGACACGTCTCCATTCGTCCCTCCATACACGCCTGTCGCGACACCACTGGAGGCGGGCTGCACGATGTTGGGGCGTGAGCGGAAGACGACCTAACGGTGCGCGGGACCGTAGCCCAGCTTCATGGAGACGGTTGCGAATGGTCCTCTCTGATACCCCAGGAGCAACAGTGTCCCTAATTTGCCGGGAAATGGCGGTGCGGTCCCCTACGGCACTGCGTAGGATGCGACGGTCTTGGTGTACGTCCGTGCGTCGTGGCATGCTACCAGTGTTAAAGACTGAGATGGAGCTCCGTATGCCACGGCAAACTGCTGACACTGACTGCGGCGGTGCCCAACCGCTGCGCAGCTAGCGCCCTTCGACGGCCAACACTGCTGTTCCTGGTGTGTCCGCTGTGCCGTGCGTTTAATCATTGCTTGTACAGCCCTCTCGTAGTGTCCGGAGCAAGTATGGTGGGTCTTACACACCGGCGTCAATGTGTTCTTATTTCAATTTCCAGGAGTGTAGTATATATGGTGTATGGAACGGGAAGGTGACAAAGTTGTCCACAATTACTAAAATGATATATGGTTTTTCTTACTATTGAAACTTTTGACAAATAAACTAATTACACTGTTTACAAAATTCACTCATATATAGTTACTAACATGGGATAGCATGCACTCAAAAATTGCTGTGAAAAATTATCATGCTAACAGGATTTAAGTAGTTGACTGCTAATTAGTTGTTGGTAATATAATTGGTATTGTTAATAAGTGTATGTACTGTTCCACATAAATAGTAACTAACATGATATAATATGTAGTTGTAGATTACAGTGAAACTTGTAATGATAACTGGTTGGTAAGAAAATAACTGGTTATTAGATGCTGGTAACAAGTGTATAAACTGTTCCACATAATAAGTAGTAATTAACTCGGGATTGTATTTGTAGATTAAAGGGGATATTGATTATACTAATGGGTTGTAACTAACTTTGTATCAGTGTATAAAATATTATCAATTGTGTACTGTTCCACATCCCCGAAATTATTCTCACATAGGATCATAGTGAACATATCTATCTATCTATTCATTGCTGTACTATAGACCCAACACATAGCTTTAGTCCAAATATACGTCACATTACCTGGGCCAGGACTGTGGTTTTGTGTTAAAGTCCGAGGAAATTTGAGGGGAAGAGCTGTTTGGTGAGGTATGTACCTACAGAAATTCTATCACCAGCATCTGCCTACAAGTTTCTAGTTACATTAACACAGCGACATGGAAGGCAGTCTGCTTTTAAAGAGGATGGATGTCACATACACCAGATATTTGCAATCATGATTACCTAGCGAATCATACAGACAATAGTCGGAGAAATTGAGGTGTGAAATTTGCGAAAAAAATGCACAGTTTCAGTAAGAAGCATGAAAACACTATAAATTCAGATTTTTTAAAATGAAAATCGGCAAAAGATCATCAAAACAGGTCAAAAATCGCCAAAATTATGTAATTCCTCTCCACGAAAGACGTCATTGGTTGACATGGTTAAGGTTTACAGAAGATGTAGACCCCATTTGCGCACTCTGTAAATCACCTGTGCTATAAGGATGAATTAATGCAGCTTTTTTCTCAATTTTCGTGTCTATCGAAACAGACAATTTGTACGGATGTCATCCCTTATGGAGGGAATTAAAGCCAGCATTTTTCACTTCAGTTGTATGACTGCGCACTTATCTCCGCAGTGCGTGTGTGCGTGTGGACATTTCATTTCTCCAGTGTGCTCGAGTATGAGACGAATTTTAGTCATCCTATCTCTTCCCCCTTAAAGTCTGGGTACAAACGTCGTTCGCGCTCCACATTGACGGATCGAGAGCGCATATACCCCAGCGAAAACAATGGAACAAGTTCATATTGTTCCACTATCATAAAAAGACAAGACTGCTCAATTAAAACGTATAAATACACGATATTTTATGAAAATCGACAAAAGATCATGAAAACAGGTAAAAAATAATCAGAATTATGTAATTTTTCTCCACGAAAGACGTAATGGGTGGATATGGTTAGAACGTGTGTAAAAGATGTCAATTACAGTTACATGCATCATACTATACGATGAGTATCCAATCTGAAGATAACACACATATGGCACCGTCACTGCCTTAGGTTACAAGCAGGTGGAGGTTGAGTAGTGTCTGTCCGAATACGTTTCCTCCAGTGGAACACAGGTGTTACAGTCCTTTACTGTCGGTATGTCTTGTTGTTGCGTATTAGTTTTTTTTTTTTTTAACTGCTTAACGTCTCTTAACAGCGAGATCTTTAGAGACGGGAAAGGATGGGGTGCAAGGAATGGGGGGCAAGGAATGGGAAGGAATTCGGCCATGGATGGCCTTTTGAAGGAAACATTCCGGCATTTACCTGGAGTGATTTGGGAAACCATGGAAAACCCAAATCTGGATGCCCGGACGGGGATTCGAACCGCCATCCTCCCGAATGCGAGGCCAGAATGCTAACCGTTACACTACCATGCTCAGTATCAGTTTTATAACAGACTGAGCAGTCTTCTCTGTGTTTGGTACTATTGTCATAGCGACCAATTGAGTTGGCCGGTGTTGTTAAGTTTGCTTCACGCACGTTTAAACATACACAGATTACGACATTTGAACAAACTTTCCAAATAGTACAACATTCTGAAAACGATTAAGTACAGCTTCAACGTTAGCACTCACACATTTGTCAACCACCATGTCCACAGCATCATTTTTTACACACGTCATCACTCACTAAGAAGCATTTAAACTTCTTCACACTTCAAAATCAAACTGCCCATTGCAGAAAGCCATTATCTCACAAACATCGAGAATCAACCTTGCTAAATATACACAGACAATGTCACTTACTGGTACATGTACATACTCTCACCAGCCAACAAGTACTACCCACAGTGACACACGCACATATATACCCACACACCAATTTCCAACACAGAAACACAAAGTACACGCGAACATCATCTCTCAAACGGACATTCACACACCAAACTCACAGGGTGGAAAGGAATTGCACATCAGGTCGAGTGGACGATAAATATTGTTAATTAGTGTAAAAGTTGTATAATTTCGTGAAAAAAGCATTAAAATTCAGAAAATCAGCAAAAATAAGTAAAAATATCATAAATTCACAGTTGCACACCAAACTAATTACGCTAATTTGACGTGGATTTTCGCGAAATGTCAATATTTCCTAGTTTAATTTATTCCCAATCTTTTCGGTCAAGACAAATTTTCTAGCAATTATTCTTGTTTAAGAGCTATTAATTTCTAAATGTCCCACATGGTGATGCCATCACATGTCGACACAAGCACTTCGTTTTTCTTACTTTAAATTTCAAGTTACCTTTGAAACGTTATATTATTGTTATTAAATGAATTTTTTTCTATCATTTAAGCCTACTTTTATCTTCCTAGCTCTTTTCTCTAAAAACATCAAATTCTTTATTTTTTCAATATCTCCTTAAATAAATTTTAAAAGCATACAAAATACACCTTAAAATGATCGTCATTCTCTGCTTTCTTAGTGGAAATGAATGCAACAAAATTAATTATGACTTTAAAAAAAAAAAAACTTATTTGAATCTTATGTCTTTTACGAAAATGGTTTAGAATCGATTGAAAAGTGCTTTACTGTTAAGAAAATGGTTATAAAATTTCTTTACTATACAACTATATGAGATTATCCTCCTTCTAAATGGTTTTAGAAAGATAATGGGTGTATAACAATGTTATGTTCTGAGCTGAAAAGTACTATTGCAAATGATTGTATAAGTTACTGCATTATTTGTAATAGGCGACCTGCTGAATAGTCTAGGTAAGATAACAGTTGTATAACAACTAGAGTCACAAAACTACACAGCAAGTGATAGGTATAGAAACTGTCCCAACAACTAAAAATTATACGACATGCTGCAAAGAGAGACGCAAAGCAAATTGGAGACTACCTACAAAAGAGACGACTGGGAAGAAGTATGGGAGAATGTTTACAACAAATATCTGTAGGAACGCATGTTCCAAATGGCACAGAGTTATACACAGAAGGATACATTCTAACGAAAAGTTATTCGTACAACATCTCTGACCTTCCCCATAGGTCTTGGCCATAATAAACAACACAGACGTTTACATCAAAGTATATTCCAACTCCAGACATGACAATATACCACACTACCATAACAAAGGCCCATTTTTGGCTGTTGACTAACTACGGCCACTATGCTGTGAAAAAAACGAGAGATGTTTATGGAAGACTGCTGGTATAACATAACCAGTGAACACAACAAAATAATCAAATGGAAAAAATACAAAGACTACTTCGCGCGCTTTTGAATGTCATAATGCCCCACTAAAAACAAATAGGGAGTTCAAGGCATGTACGATTTGGTAGTTGAAGTGAACTACACTTAATGGTTCCTTGAGGTTTATTACCATGTACACAAAACACTGGTAAACAATAACAAATGTGGTACAGTTAGCGGATGACCGTCGAGAAATTTAGCCTGGTCCTGATCCGGGGTAGAGAGAGACGGCTTCTACTTCTCGCGAACTTCCGGTGGTCTTCTGTAGTTGAAGCTGGTTCCGCGGTCAGGCCGGAACTGGCGGTGGAGCGGCCGGCTACGCTTATATAGGCGGCCTGGCGCAGGAATTCCGTTGTGTGGTAGTACGGCGACCTCTGTAAGAAATAGTCCCACTTAGCATCTAGATGATTCTATTTGTTTTCCTGGTTTGTTTTGATGTCTCTGCGCCTGTTTGGAGTCGTATATGTATCCCGGCGTGCAGGCGCGTTGTGTGTGAGGTCTGCCTGGCAGGGGCCTTTACTGGCAGACTGAACAGTAGTCTATCATCTTTTTATTTTTATTCGAAGAGGAAGAACAGAATAAATGTTTATTTCAGTTTGATTATGCATTACATCCTAAGAAAAGTAGTAATCCGTATATCTTATTACATAAATTATTACTACACTGGTCATAATACCTAAAACTTGCAAGGAAACTAGAGCCCAAGAAGGCAAACAAAGAGAAAGAAATGGGGAATAAGAGGAGGAGGAGGCCAGTTAAAAAAAAGCCTTGATTAAGGTTTCTTCTAACTGGAGATGGAAAGGCCTCCGGATTTCTGTCTCGCCGGTGATTTTCAATAGCCCTTAAACCAGCGGTACTCAAACCTTTCCATGTGGCCCGGAGCCTAGCAATTCTAAGCCTGATTTATCGGAAACTGACAAAAATTTCTAACAAAGTCAACAGTTCCATTGATGTTAAAATAATGCATACTTTTAAATGTAGAGTTTTATTGCACTGTAGGTTATTGCGGCCCATCTTGATATAGCAGCAGCGTTTATGTGGCCCAGTAGGAAAAAAAGGTTGAGTACCACTGCCTTAAACCGACTTTCACCTCTGGTAAAGTGTGGGTCCTCTTTATGGATACTTATTTATTTATTTCCTGATTTTACATAGCCTACTACCTTGTAACCTAAAGTAGACCCTCAGTTTCTACAGTTTTTATTCATAAAACAATTTACTTTTTTAAAAATAGATATGGATAATTATTCTTAAGGATTTAATGGATTTAAAGTATTCTAATAATTAATATACCAATTAATCTACCAACGAATCTACTAATTAATCTACCATCACACAAATTCACACCAAAATCAGCAAGTGTCCTGTATGTGTTTTCATACTTCTAATCAATAAACTGTCTATATGTAATGTTCTTCCTGCACCACTGCTGGCCTGCATCGACATCCAGGCCGCCAGCTGTCTCTGATGATGCTGCGGGGCGACTGCTGACATGCTGACCACAAAGTGCCGTCAGCCAGTTTCACGTTTCTTGTAGTGGTCTCGTTCTTTTCCGGTTTGTTCTTGGAACCATCTACTCCCACATCAGGAGTTCCCTCCTGGAATCAGAGCAGGCCACCCCCTGAGCCCTGGAGAAGGTGCCTCTGGCTTCGAGAGGCACTGCGAAGAATTGAGTCTTTGCCGTCTTCCTGGTGCAGGCACCGCTTTAGTCATGGGCAGTGCTTGTGGTCAATTTTGGGTTGTTCTTTCCTCTTGAGTTTCTTCCTCTCCTGCCCCTCTTTCTGTTTCTGATGCCGTTTGTTCGCGGCGCCTTCTATGCTCTGCTAATTTCAGTTCAGCAAACCTCGCCTTCTCGCGCAACGATGCTAAATTGGCAGCTTCATCCAGCAAGTGCCAGAGCTCTGTATCACGAAGTATGTCGTATATTCTTCTAATCTGAAGTTTTATTTGAAGGTATGCTCTTGATTCTACTGTTTTTTTTGCACTCCCAAACCACGTGCTCGGGAGTACTTACTTCGCAACAGTCGCACCTGTTTGTTTCTTTCAGGCTTCTCTGTTCTAAGAAACTGTTAAATGGATCATGGCCAGATATGTAGTGAATGAGCCCTGGAGATGGTTGTAGGTGAGTCATGTTAATTCTCTCTTTCACGCAAGGAAGCATGCTCGTGTAGCTGTTTGTCCATGTTTGCTGCCATTCATCAATCAGCGTATAACAAACATCTTTTTTGGGTTTCAACAGGCCTTCCAACTATTTCAGTAGCTTGGTCATACCTTCCCTTTTTATGCAGTTTAACGCTCCTCGCTTTCTTACTTCTAAGTCCAGGGGCCAGATAACTGTTAGTGCATGTGTGGACGTTGTTCTGTAAGCCCCAGTTAGTCTGAGCAGAATTCCTCACTGCATACGCCGAAGCAGCTCCTTTCGTTTGACCTTTCTTAGGTGCTTGGCCCAAGTGCTTGCAGCGTATCCAGTAATGGAGGCCAGCATTACGTCGTGATTTCTTCTTATGATGAGCGGAGGCAGATTAAACCGTCGCTCGCCAATGCTTATCAATTTGTGCATTACCAGTCCTGCTCGCCCACATACTTCCTCCATGTGAGACGCAAATTTCAGTTGTTCCTCCAGGTTTACACCAAAGTAACGGACTACTGCTTTTCTTTTTATTGTTTTTCCCTGGATCCTAATTACCGGATTTCGTTTGAGTGTTCCTTTTAGGAGTATGTAGGTCGTCTTTTGTAGGGATAGGTTTAATTTAACTTCTGCACACCACTGACTCAGGCAATCCAATACAGCTTTGCATATTGTTTCGAGTTCCTGCCTGGTGTCCGCGTCTATCAGAAGTGCGAGACCATCGGCAAATGCCACCACACCCAGCAGTTCTGACATTTGTTGCAATATTTCCATGGCCGGTTCCAAGCCAGTGTCCCAGAAAATTGGTCCGCACACTGATCTCTGCGGGCAACCTTTCGACAGTCTTTTCTCTATGTACTTGTTGGCGCACCGCAATTTGGCATATCTATTTCTACAATAATCTATGAAACTGTTATATATGTTTTCTGGACAGTTGATGTTTCTTAAGCGTTCGAACAGATTGTCGAAAGCGCCGGCGATGTCTACAAATACTCCAACCACATAGTATTTGGAATAGTCTTGAGCTATTTCCATTAAGCGGATTATGGCGTCTTCTGTTGACTTGCCTGCTCTGAACCCATACTGATTTGTGTTCATCCTATTTTTAAATCTGTGTTCCTTTAGTTTCCTGCAAAGTACCGTTTCTTGTACTTTTCCTAGAACATTGAGGAAACAGATTGGACGATAAGATTTTGGCAGTTGTGGATCTTTGCCTCCACCTTTCGCTATAATGATCACGTCACACGTTTTCCATGCATTTGGTATTTTTCCCTGCACCAGGCATTCGTTAAATAGTTTATTTAAGGTTGGAACCAGCTAGAGGCCCTCTGCCGGTATCCCATTAGATCCTGGTGCTTTTCTTTTCGGAAGGGAAAGTATTGCCTCTATTATCTCTTCATCTGATATGACGCAGTTTTGATGTTCACTCTCGTTGGGGTCCCACATTTTATGACGCAATTCACTTTGCCGATCTGTCTCATCGCACGCCAAGCAACTCCTGTGCAGTTTCCATCCAGTTGGTGGTCATAGACCCATCCAGTTTTCTTAATGTAGACAAGGTTGTAGGTGGCCTAATTTTGCCAGTTGCAATCTTGTAAGCGATGCCCCATGGGCCTGCTTTCATATTTTGTCTGATGAAGGCTTCCCAGCTTTTTTGTTTCGTTTTCAGCAACAGTTCCTTTATTTCTATATCTTTCTAGAAGAGTCTGTCTCTCTTCTGTAATAAGGCAACGTTGATACGCTTTTCTTGCCTTCCTCATTGCGATTCATAGTTTCTGCAATCTTTCTGTCCATGGTTTGTCTTTTAATACCGTTATTTTCTTTAGTGGAATTACAGTTCTCATTGCGTCTTGGATTGCTCGAATTGTTTCTTTCGCAGCCTTGTCCACATCAAAATCTTTATCTCCGACTTGGGGAGGAATGATGCAACTTCTCAACCTCGGCCAGTTGGCTTTGCTGATGTCATATCGCCGTTGAATATTGGTACAGTCCCCTTCGCACGCACCGTCTTGCAATCTTCCCAGTTCGAATATTATTAAATTGTGATCAATGGTGGTTTGGTTCCCACGCGCTTACTAGGTTTCCTGCTCTTCGATTTGTTAAAGTTATATCTATGTTCGATTTGGCATCTGTTCGGTCACTGAACGTGTATGGATTGTTTGGCTCGTTTTTGACATACAGCTGTAATTCTCCAATCAGCTCGAGTAACTTTTCTTCTCGTACGTCTGTGAGACCACTGTGCCAGAGTGCAGATTTGGCATTTGCATCGGCAACTATTACCGCAGGGCTGTCGCCTATGGCTATACATATTTCCCTAATCTTACAAAGATAGGGGTCAATATCGCCTCTGTATTGAAAGTACATGTTGACGAGGACTACATTTCCCCATTGCGTACCTTTCTCCGCACAATTGTGTTATTATTGTGACAGTGATCTGCTTATTGAAGACTATGATTGCACTCATAGGTTTTTTTCCCTGTCGAGATTATCTGAGATGTCACTGGCATGTGGGGGATTTTCCCTTCACTGGAGTGGGGCTCTTGAAGACAGAGGATATCTATTTGCATTTCCTCAACTAGTTTACTCACTTCACGCAAAACCAGACTGGTTCTCCTGCAGTTTAATTGCGCGATTTTAAGTTTCTGTGCACCCCTGCTCATGGATGCCGAGTATGGATATTGCACTGTGGCCATGGCTGTCTCAAGTTAAGCATTATTCACCGTAGGTTGAATACGATCAATTGCCTCTGGTTGCAGAAATGTGATGTTTTTGCCATTTGGATGTGCTATTCTGGTTAGATGGCGTAACGCTAGAGTGAGATTTTGTGTTTCATCTAGTCTAGCGAGCTGAAGAATTTTTTCAAACTTTTGGTTGATATGTTCTGGAGCTACAGCAACGTGTCTTGATTCTTCGTCCACTCGGTTATCGGAGCCGCCACTAATTTTACAATAGTTGGATGCCATTGGAACTGGTCTAACCCATCCAAGTCTAGCTCGTTTTGATTGAGGTATAGGAGAAATATCACAAATGGTAGAAGTAATCTCTGAGTATTGGAGGATAGGTTCATCTATCTTCGTGGCTACGCTGTTTGCTGTTCCTTTTCCTTCTTGCAATATTTTCTCCCTGTATCTTTCAGCCCTCTCTGCGATCCGCCTCTTTCTTGATGGCGTGTTTCTTGTTTTATTCCGCTTTCTTTTCCTTACTGTTTCTTCTATTAGGTTGATAATGATGCTCAATAATTGATCTTTGTATGATTTATCCATCCCCTTGGAGTTTTTTTCTACTGTTCATAATCTGTTCTGTTTATCAATCTTTGAAGAAACAGTTGGTATGTCGGACAATCTTTGCCAGATTTGTTGCACGATTTTCCCCGTTTCCTGCATGGGATACAAACAGCTGACTGTAAGGACTTGCTACAGCCTTCTTTCTTGTGACTAGTTTCTCCACAATGTTTGCAAGCAGCCGACGTTTGGGTACAATGTTTGCTAATATGACCATAATCATAGCAATGCATACATTTTGGTACTTCCGTGTAATCTTTTTCAGAGATGGCACTGAATTCTATGTATATTTTTCTTTGCTGCAGTATTTGCTTCCTTATTTCAGCACTTACTTCAACAATTTGATGGACTGTGCTTTGTCTCTGGTGCCTGTTTGAAATTTTGACTTGAATCCCACAAGAAATTGTTTTCTTTCTATTTCTCCTTCAAAATTTTTCTCATATACTTTTTCAGGGATTTGACTAGGCTCAAGTGACGTGGGTACGTCGTACAGAATCAACAGTGATTTCATTTTCCGCGGCATTTCTCACTTCAGATTTTCGTTTAGTTCTTTTTTTCCCATGATTTTTCTTACATCGTCTTGAAATGCTGTTTCTACGATTACAGCATTATTTGTGCTACGTATTTTGTTTATTTTTATCTTATCTTTCCCTGGTTTTATGATTCTGGTTAGTTTATCAGCAACCTGTTTTGGAGTTTCTCCATTCTTGGAAGTTATGAAGACGGCTGCACTACTAGCTGTTTTTTCTATTTTTGACTTTAATGTAGGTACCATCTCTGATTTTGTCACAGCTGCATAACTAGATGCTGACAGTTCTTTCTGCACGTTCAGTTCTCCGTTCTCTTGTTTGAGTGTCCTTATTTCTTTCTTCATCTCTTCGTTTTTTCCCTCTATGTGGGCCACAGCCACTGCGAAGGAAGCAAGGTTGTCCTTAAATTCCCTCAGTTTGAATTCAGTCATTTTTTGGCCTAACAGTTTGTTAACATAATTAACAAGTTTTTCGTACCTGCTGTTAACTGTGTCGTTTCACTCCGATGCGGGATTTAATCTCTGTTGTGTATTACTATTATTGTTACCTTCATTCGAGCCCATGATGTCAGCTGAGCCTTGAGGCAGGCGAGGTGTTGACTCACGTCAGCTGGACGCCAGGGTGCTGACGGTGCGCGCTGACGCACCAGCTCCGTGACGTTGAAGCATTGACGCCACGCAGCGCGACTGCGGCCGATGACCGGAGACTCGTGGCACTGTTTTCCCGTTCAGCAATTGGACAATATCACTCATACAACGTATGTTTTTATCCCGCAATTAACGAGAGTTTTTCCATGCACTGACACACACTATTTACACCAGCACAACTTGTTTCGTCACTTAACGGACGTTTTATCCCTCGCGAAATGCAGCCAGCGGCATGAGCGACGTGACACTCAACCGCACGCGGCAGCCATCTTACTCGTCACCTCTCTATGGATAACAGTCCTCGTTGTAAAACGGACGTGTATACATCCAAAGCAAATTCAAGTCGATCGAAGGCTTAACGTTGTCCCAGTTGGTAAAGCCAAACATATATACACAAAAATGTCCACAAATTAGGATTCATCTAAAGGTAAGTTACTTCCTGCATTCGAAATGTTTGTCGTTATTTCAGTGCATGAATGGCAACGTATTATTTATGGTTATAGTTTGTCGTTCATGCAACATTCAGTGAGCAGTAGGGTCCGTGGATCATGTAGTGCGTACAATCAGAGTGCACACGAACAACAGTTAGCACCAAATAAAATACTACAGTCGAGGCTGAGGATATTAACCTTGTATCGCGTCAAATTCGGAACAGAGTAATGGCTCTCTTTCGATGGTAATAAAAACACCAGTTTTAATATTCTAGCTGGAAATAACGTTTTGAATTATTTAACTCTGCCAATTTACTGAAGTGTTGAATTTGATAATACACCATTGATT
>CM061921.1:229770535-229893827 GCA_031002005.1 Vandiemenella viatica | reverse complement strand
GGTTTCTAGAAAGGGATACAGTACTGTAGATGCAATTTCAACGTTAATAACAGACATACAAATAAAAACAGTTATAATTCGTATCTCATAGTCGCCTTCCTTGACATACAAGATGTATATGGACAAGTGTACGTACCAGGAGTTAGTAAATGTTATGATAGACTGTGGCATCCCAAAAACAATAGTCAAATGGTGTGCAAACTACCTATCATTAAGAACTGGAGTTGTGGATTTATGGAAAGAACCAATAGTACGATATGTTACTCTGGTCCCGCCAAGGAGATCCCCTTAGCCCACTGCTGTTTCATATATACTTATACAATGTATTTAAAAGACTGAGTAATTATCATGTACATACAATACGCGGACGACATAGTGATATATGTAAGAAATAGGATCAAAGAAAAGGATTGCTAGAACTACAGAGGAGCCTAAACAATATAATAAATGCCTGAAAGAAAGATGATGGATGTGTCACCCGAAAAAACAAGCTATGGTCTTTACAAGAACATAGAAATGTAAATGCTGAAGATCATACTTAACGGTAAAAGTCCTTACGCAGATCACCAAGTAAAATTTCGAGGCATGTGGCTTGACATGAGACTGACATGGAAAAAGCACATAATGGAACTACACAGCCAATCTATGAAAAGAATTAATATCTTGAAAGCCTTAGCTGGTACCTATTGGGGAGCTAACCCAACAATACTATTGCGCCTCTACGGGCAACTAGTCCGCAGTAAAATGGACTACGGATGCATGCTCTATGACACAGCCTCGGCATCAACCTTAGCCAAACTAGATAGGCTGCAATCAGTAGCCCTACGTATATGTGGAGGATTTCTACGTACAACTCCGATAAATGTACTACACATAGAAACAAGCACACCACCACTTTCACTTCGAAGACATATGCTTTCTAGACGCTTCATTCTGAAAGTTAGGTCAATGATTAACCACCCACTAAACTGGAAGTTAGGAGCCATAAGCCAAATGTTAAATAAGAAATACTGGAGGACGAAAGTAACCCCTGTTACAGTTAAACATTATAATGAAATTAAAGAATGGCCTATAGAACGATGTAAAGTGAATCCTGCGTTTTTGAGGGAAATATGGCCTCAAATAATCAATATCAAAATACATGAGTCAATAGGGAAGGTAGTAGCTAAGAAAACAGAGTATCCTACCGTAGAACTTTGTAAAACTACACTACAAACCTTAAATGATAAGTGGAAAACATGGTCAAAAATCTATACGGATGGCTCCAAAATTACTGGGTGCAGTACGGGAGCAGCAATTTATGATGAAAAGCTTCCAATATGTAAATCAGTTAAACTCTCAAAGGATATGTCCATGTTTTCTCGGCAGCAGCTGTATGCAATTTTAGAAGTGGTCCAAAAAAAATATACAAATGGAAGGCAGAGAAGATTTAAATTTTACACTGGAAGGAAAGAGATTTACATCTGCTACCCTGAGCTCATATAAAATGGCATAAGCATGGGGGCCGAAAGGGAAGACGAAACACTATCTACAGTATACTAACATTATAGATAATTTGAACAAAGTGCACAAACACTAAGAAAAGGGAAATAGGCAATTTCAAATGGGTTCCCGGGACACGTGGGAATCGAGGGAAATGAAAAGGCGGACAAACTCGCAAGGAGGACAGAGGACTATGAGTCAACGGAAGTTAGAGCGCCATATAGAGATCTCCTAAGTAAAATCAGAAATTTACTGAAGTCTGAGTGGGAAGAGGTAGGAGAGATCCAATACAGATCTAAAGGTGCCTGGTACCATGCAATTCAACACAACATTCCGAAGCAACCATAGTTCAACATAAAAGTGAATAAAAAAGAAGCAACAATAATAAACAGGTTAAGGTCAGGGCACACCCTGCTAAATTCTAAAAAGTTTCTCCTAGGCCAGATAATATCACCGGAATGCGAACATTGTGGTGTATACGAAGACATTTTACACTTCATTTTGGAATGCCCCAAGTATGCTCAACAAAGGAAAACAATACTACAGAATCATGCAGACATCAAAATTACAAGCTATGAGGATCTACGATACTTCCTTGCGACAATAACAGACGCCAAAATGAAGCAGTTATGCAAATATGTTGCTAAATGCAAAAGGAAAATACAATATGGAATAATATAAGAAGGAATCATACTTGTACCTTCTGGGATACGCAATAGAAACATCATTAAATATGTCAGAAATCAAAGTACTAGATCCTTACGGTTTTTGTGACCCAGCCTAGCACTACGGTCAGAATGATACGCTACAACACAATGAGCTTTATTACAAATGTTTGAGTGTGGTTACTGAAAAATTATGTTCTTATAATGGCGAAATAATGTATTATAAATGTTTTTAATGTGTTTGATGTTAATTTTTTTATGTATATAAAAAAAGGGTTAAAATATGGGCCTATGTATGCTAATATCTTAAAAATGTTTGAAAGTGAATGCTGCAAAATATGTTTTTAATGATGGCTCAATAATGTATTAAAAAATTTATATATGGTCTCAACTAAACAATTTTCAATTTTAATGATAAATAGTATAATGAAGTAAGTACAAGTGCTCAAATGCTTTTGTGGCTAAATACTGTATTACAAGTGTCTGTAAATTTTGATGTGAAGTAATGTTCTTCTGTTAGCTGGTCAAATTGGCGAAAGCCAAAGACCATAAATAAAAAATAAAAAAAAAAAAAATAAAAAAAAAATTGGAACTACACTGTTGATTACGGGTACGGAGTAACAGTTAAACTGAACCGTAATTACTAATGTTTTAAAACAGAGGTGGCCAACCCAAATGATCCTGCGGGCCACTTTGGAAGCGCATCATAACTCCGCGGGCCGCATATAAAATTATATGGCCTCACTAAAGACATTTTATTTTTGAGTGAAAAATTGAAACATGAGAGTAGTGCTCTAAGGCCGGTGCGGCGCCATCTTGGATTTTCCCCCTCCCCCCTCCCCCCGCCGCGCACGTGCCGCCAGACCACCCACGTCGCGCAGGTGTTCGCCTGGCCACGTGCCCACCATAAATCATCAACACCTGTCATCAAGCTGTCAAGAAGGCCACGTGCCACGTGTTACTGGTCATAAATCGTATTCTAATGAGTGTCGTGTGACCAAATCGTCTAAATGGCTTATTATTATTTTTTAAACCTTAATTACAGTACAATATTCACTTTAGTATTACATTCTTGTGGTGTGACATATCGAAGGCGGGCCGGCGCCAACTTGTGGTCAGTTTGTGGTCATTCCCGCCCCCGCCCCCGTCGCAGCGGACGCACGTGCCGCGCAGGTGTTCGCCTCAGATCATAAATGGGAATAATATGCTAATGAGGCTACGCGGCGGGATCGTCGCGGGGATTACGTAATATTTCAGGCAGTGCAAGACCCCACCCTGGGGGCACAAATCTGTACCTAGGTGAATGTGTATGAATGTTTTGCAAATAGTGTTTGTGTGTGAAGAGGAAATATACCGTTTATCTGTGTATCTAGTTGGTAAATATATACAGTGCACTGCTTAGGTTGCTGCAAAAACATGTATACCAGTATAGTTCAAATATTTCAATGCTGTACATATTTAAAAAAAAATATGGAAAGTTAAAATTCTGCGTCCTCACGAATGCGAGACCAGGGTTCAGATATAGACGACATTTCGTTTATGACCCTACCCTGGGGGGGGGCACAAATCTGTACCTAGGTGAATGTGTATGAATGTTTTGCAAATAGTGTTTGTGTGTGAAGAGGAAATATACCGTTTATCTGTGTATCTAGTTGGTAAATATATACAGTGCACTGCTTAGGTTGCTGCAAAAACATGTATACCAGTATAGTTCAAATATTTCAATGCTGTACATATTTAAAAAAATATGGAAAGTTAAAATTTATTCACAAATTCGCCTATTCCTCTTAGGCAGGTGGTCGTGGGTTCAAAGTTCTAAAAACATAATAAATTAAGATTTAATCTTTAAATAGTGTTACGGCATATCAATTTACAAGTAATTTTTCTACCAAGTGCAGAGAAATTTATTCTATGAGAATCTGTCGAGCCGTTTTCGAGATACTAGTTTTAACGTTATATGATGTTGAATAAGCCGCCCGCCCGCTGACTTGAATGAATTTCATATACCCCGCAGCCAGCAGGCCATCCCAACCCTACCTGGAGCCGCAATGTATTATACTGTTTGGGCCCGCACGAAAAAAAAAATCCCATCGACCGCCATTAATTTCTTTGTCCGCCCCATCTGTTTTGAGAGGTGTCCTCCTAACAAAACGTGCCGCCACCCCTTCATGATATAATAATTGTAGATTGCACATGAATTCAGAGTACAGATACATTATTTTTTATTCGTTGAATACGAAATAACGAAATCCTTGATAATTTCCAACATGAATACGACAAAAACATTCTGAAAGCTGTGAACATTTCAACGATTGGGCAAATAAATCTGGTATTTCAGATAGTGTACTAAGTACCTAGGTTATATTCCCAAACATCGCCACAGTATGTGTGGAGTAAGAACAAACGACATTATTGATACTGGCTGGTACTGTGAGTAAGCATTCAGCCACGGCCTTTTGAAGGAATCATCCCGGTATTCTCCTGGAGTAATTTCGGAAACCATGGAAAACCGAAATCCGTATAGCCGGAAGAGGATTCGAATCTTGCGTCCTCCCGAATGAGAGGCCAGAGCGTTACCTCTCACCCACCACGCTCTGTCACAGAATTCTCACATTTACTCAATAAAGAGGGCGACGGCTGCAGAAAAACCTAATTAACCCACAGAAAGACTTGGGATATCAGCATCGAAGGGGTCAGAACCGGGAAAAAAGCGTTAATAAGCTGACTCTGTCGAAATGAATTTGCTTCTCCCTGCCATGTGTGCTCCATTTCTTTTTCTTTATGGGCATGAAAGCTGTACCGAGAGAAAAGAATTGAAGCTTTCGAAATGTATTTGTATCGTCGTCTCTTACACATATCTTGGGGTGCTGAAAATCTCAAACGAAGAAGTACTTCATAGGATAGAGAAACAGAAAGAACCGCCCCCCTATGTGGACCGCTACATACAGGCAGGAAAATACTTTCTGGATTTTCTATAGCCAATTGCTCTCATTAAAATCTAACTATTTACCAAGATACTTCAGACTTTTATCAACGAATACTAACGCGTTATTTTTAATATTATCACTTTCTGTGCAGAATCCGACTTACACAGTTCTTTCCAAAAAGTTATCGCACATCAGGTTTCAGTTTAGCGTGGTACGTGAATAATCATTATTATTTATAAATGTGTTGTTCTCGAGTACTAGATGAAATGTGAAGTGATAGGATGATTTCTGAGATCTGTCAAACTAAGTAGCTCATGGATTGCAGTGAACAGTTGTAAGTGTAAAATATAGATTTCTAATGTCAAGGTAGTGGCACTGATGAAACTCGACCGAACTATTTTCAGTGTTACGTTTTCCTGTTTGTTTGAAAACACAGAACTGTCGAGGTCATTAGAGGCGGGATGGGACTGCAGACTTTGAACTGGAGGGAATTCGGCCATGGCCTTTTGACATTCACCTGGAGTGATTTAGGGAAACCATGGAAAACCCAAATCTGGATGCCCGGACGGGGATTCGAACTGCCGTCCTCCCGAATGCGAGGCCAGAACGCTAGCCGGTTCACCACCACGCTCGGTGAAATTAGCAGAAATGATACCCCATACTAGTAGATTAAATATAAAAATAGGATCGAATGCAATTGGAGAAGTAAGTGAATTCTGTTACTTAGGAAGAAAAATTACAACCGATGGCCGAAACAAAAATAATGTTAAAAGCAGAATAGAACTAGCATAAAAAACAGCCTTCATGAAAAGAGAAATATTGATCTGGGAATTTGAAAAACTTTTTAATACTTTATGTGTGGAGCACAGCACTTTATGGTAGCGAAACATGGACTTTATTACGCTTTGTTGTAGTATGCATCATAGAATGCTCGATTACTCATACATATAAGGTCCCATATCTGATCTTCACTCTTCAACTAGCTGGCAGTCAAACACGTGAAAATTCCCTCACTTTACACTGATTTCAAAATGTCACAAACAGAAATTCACCGAAGATAGTACCCACTAAGTTATAGATCATGTTAGATCATTCATGAAATTTTTCGTCAGTGCCTGTATACGAGTCTGTTCCGAAGACTAAATGTATCTCGTGTACAACTTATAAATGTGTTGTTCTCGAATACTAGATGAAATTTGAAGTGATAGGATGATTTTTGAGATCTTGTCAAACTAAGTAGTTAATTTCGACTTACGGATTGCGGTGAGCAGTTTTAAGTGTAAGATGTATATTTCTAATGGCTAGGCAGGGACAGTGTTCAAACTCGACTGCAATATTTTCTGTGTTACATTTCCTGACTGTTGAAAGCACAGAACTGTCGAGGTCATTTTATCTAATATTCTCTCCACGAAAGAAAGTCATCGATTGACATGGGGAAAAATGGAAGAATACATACTTTCTGCAGAAACAGCGGTAACAGAAATAGACTAAACGCGTGAAAATTACCTCACCTTACACTGATTTCAAAATGCCTACAGTCGCAATACAGAAATTCACCGAAGATAGCATCCACTAAGTTCTAGATCATTCATGAAATTTTTCGTCAGTGCCAGTATACGAGTCTGTTTCGTAGACTAAATGGATCTCGTGTACAACCTCCCAAGGGCACATGTGAATAGTTCTTATCCCGACACATGCGAAAAATGCGGTACAGACCACAGTTAGTTGGAAAAATGGAAGAATGCATACTTTCTGCAGAAACAGCGGTAACAGATGCATAGCATATTGTCGGAGATTGGCACGTATCTAAAACTGTCACGAACTGCACCACTCAAGAACAAGCTAGGAAAGGTGCCAAGCACAAACTTCGAAAGTATATACCTTTTAGGACTTACAGAATATTGACAACTTATACATGCACACACCAGTGTCAAGGATCATGAAAATATGCTCGCCCTCACAAATATGACAGATGTTTCGGAATTTCTCGAGTTAACAGTCCAATCCTCATTCTGTTTCTATTTACCGCATACTTTGGACAAGGCGTGTAGTGGACATTCGCCTGGAGTGATGTCAGGAAACTATGGAAAAATAACTTAAAACTGGATGGTCGCTTCCCGAATGCGATGCCAGAGTGCTATCGCTCGCCCAACAGTCATTGTCAATCCTCTTACGCACCCCACCTCATAAAATCCCGAAATGTTATGAAAACCGCAAAACATAGTGAATACAGGTAAAATATCGCCAAAATTATGTAATATTCGCTCTACGAAAGAAGTCATCGATTGATATGATTAGAAGATGACTGAGGATGTATCAGTTTCATTAAGAATTCACATTCCTCAGTTTAGATGTCCCTAAATTACTTTATATGGACACAGTTAGCTTGGCAGGTAGAGTTCCATAGTGAAAAGGTTGTCGGTGTTATGAAGGACGATGCGAATTGCACCCTGATTGTGGAGTTTGCTGGGTTACGGGGCAAAAAGTGTGCATTCTGGCTCGAGACCGACCAAACCTGTAACATTTTTTTTTTTTTTTTTTTTATTTTTGCTGGATACCAGTTAACCAGTGGAGATGCTACATTTTGTGCTTAGGTACATCTCTTGCGGTATAAACTCGTAACTTTCTCCGGAGCAGAGCCTTCGTGGGTGAATCCTCGAAAATTAGCCCATACTTTAGGTATGTTTTCAACCAGAGTGAGAAACATCCACTTTATTCATAAATGGTTACAACAGCTATCCATTCACCCACATGCATAGAAAACCATAATCCGTATGCCTAGATCTGGATTCAAACCGGTATCCTCCTGAATAAGAGGCCAACACTCTCGGTGAAATTATAGGTGGACAAAATTATAAGTGTCTGATTTAAAAGTGACATGTTTACAGCGTCAGCTAATCGTCACCACAATTTGAGTAGCTATATGGTGCAAATTGAAATCGACGTTTCACGAAATACGTCTTATACCCGTTGCGTTTGACAAAATAGTCTTCAATTATAATGACAACCTATATACCCCGTGTTGCTAAGTTTCGCTTCACGCACGTTTAAACTAGCATCAGAGTCCAGATTGGTGAACTATGGGACAAGCGGTCTTCCACAAACATGATTTCACAGGTTTGAAACCACCACCACTCCCCCCCACAGTACGTGTCGTGATGTACCCCACATACAACAGGCTTACCCCCGCCATCACCACCTCCTATAAACTGGTAACCTTTCTCCAAAGCAGAGCCTTCGTGGCTGGATCCTCAAAAAAATCAGGGCATACTTTAGGTATGTTTTCAACCGGAGTGAGAAACATCCACTTCATTCATAAGTGGTTACAACAGTTATCCATTCAACCCACGTGCATAGAAAACCCTAATCCGATGCCCAGATCGGGATTCACACCGGTATCCTCCTGAATGAGAGGCCAACAGTCTCGGTGAAATTATAGGTGACAAAATTATAAGTGTTTGATTTAAAAGTGTCATGTTCACAGCATCAGCTAGTCGTTTCCACAATTTCAGTAACTGTATGGTGCAAATTGAAATCGACGTTTCACGAAATATGTCTTATACCCGTTGCGTTTTACAAAATAGTCTTTATTTATAATGACTGCCTATATACCTTGTGTTGTTAAGTTTCGCTTCACGTACGTTTAAACTAGCATCAGAGGCCATATTGGTGAACTATGGGACAAGCGGTCTTCCACAAACAAGATTTCACAGGATTACACCCACCACCACTCGCCCCTAAAAAAGTCCTTTATAAAGTTATTTTTCATGAGTCCTTCATCACTTATTAGTATTAAGACCCAATCGTAATAGACACCAACACTCGATAAGACAAATTTTTTCCGGACCATGACACCCTTTCACTTATTGAGGTTAACCCCAAGTTTTAGGATAAAAAACCATAAAAACCCATACAGTAATTGAGGTTACTGTAGATAATTTAGGTTAGGCAGGCTCAGCATGTTACATTGTGTTAGCTTAGGTTAACGCGCGAGCGCGTTAACCTAAGCTAACACAATGTAACATGCTGAGCCTGCCTAACCTAAATTATCTACAGTAACCTCAATTACTGTATGGGTTTTTATGGTTTTTTATCCTAAAACTGGGGTTAACCTCAATAAGTGCAAGGGTGTCATGGTCCGGAAAAAATTTGTCTTATCGAGTGTTGGTGTCTATTACGATTGGGTCTTAATACTAATAAGTGATGAAGGACTCATGAAAAATAACTTTATAAAGGACTTTTTTAGGGGCGAGTGGTGGTGGGTGTAATCCTGTGAAATCTTGTTTGTGGAAGACCGCTTGTCCCATAGTTCACCAATATGGCCTCTGATGCTAGTTTAAACGTACGTGAAGCGAAACTTAACAACACAAGGTATATAGGCAGTCATTATAAATAAAGACTATTTTGTAAAACGCAACGGGTATAAGACATATTTCGTGAAACGTCGATTTCAATTTGCACCATACAGTTACTGAAATTGTGGAAACGACTAGCTGATGCTGTGAACATGACACTTTTAAATCAAACACTTATAATTTTGTCACCTATAATTTCACCGAGACTGTTGGCCTCTCATTCAGGAGGATACCGGTGTGAATCCCGATCTGGGCATCGGATTAGGGTTTTCTATGCACGTGGGTTGAATGGATAACTGTTGTAACCACTTATGAATGAAGTGGATGTTTCTCACTCCGGTTGAAAACATACCTAAAGTATGCCCTGATTTTTTTGAGGATCCAGCCACGAAGGCTCTGCTTTGGAGAAAGGTTACCAGTTTATAGGAGGTGGTGATGGCGGGGGTAAGCCTGTTGTATGTGGGGTACATCACGACACGTACTGTGGGGGGGAGTGGTGGTGGTTTCAAACCTGTGAAATCATGTTTGTGGAAGACCGCTTGTCCCATAGTTCACCAATCTGGACTCTGATGCTAGTTTAAACGTGCGTGAAGCGAAACTTAGCAACACGGGGTATATAGGTTGTCATTATAATTGAAGACTATTTTGTCAAACGCAACGGGTATAAGACGTATTTCGTGAAACGTCGATTTCAATTTGCACCATATAGCTACTCAAATTGTGGTGACGATTAGCTGACGCTGTAAACATGTCACTTTTAAATCAGACACTTATAATTTTGTCACCTATAATTTCACCGAGAGTGTTGGCCTCTTATTCAGGAGGATACCGGTTTGAATCCAGATCTAGGCATACGGATTATGGTTTTCTATGCATGTGGGTGAATGGATAGCTGTTGTAACCATTTATGAATAAAGTGGATGTTTCTCACTCTGGTTGAAAACATACCTAAAGTATGGGCTAATTTTCGAGGATTCACCCACGAAGGCTCTGCTCCGGAGAAAGTTACGAGTTTATACCGCAAGAGATGTACCTAAGCACAAAATGTAGCATCTCCACTGGTTAACTGGTATCCAGCAAAAATAAAAAAAAAATAAAAAAAAAATGTTACAGGTTTGGTCGGTCTCGAGCCAGAATGCACACTTTTTGCCCCGTAACCCAGCAAACTCCACAATCAGGGTGCAATTCGCATCGTCCTTCATAACACCGACAACCTTTTCACTATGGAACTCTACCTGCCAAGCTAACTGTGTCCATATAAAGTAATTTAGGACATCTAAACTGAGGAATGGTGAATTCTTAATGAAACTGATACATCCTCAGTCATCTTCTAATCATATCAATCTATGACTTCTTTCGTAGAGCGAATATTACATAATTTTTGGCGATATTTTTACCTGTATTCACTATGTTTTGCGGTTTTCATAACATTTCGGGATTTTATGAGGTGGGGTGCGTAAGAGGATTGACAATGACTGTTGGGCGAGCGATAGCACTCTGGCATCGCATTCGGGAAGCGACCATCCAGTTTTAAGTTATTTTTTTCCATAGTTTCCTGAAATCACTCCAGGCGAATGTCCACTACACGCCTTGTCAAAGTATGCGGTAAATAGAAACAGAATGAGGATTGGACTGTTAACTCGAGAAATTCCGAAACATCTGTCAATATTTGTGAGGGCGAGCATATTTTCATGATCCTTGACACTGGTGTGTGCATGTATAAGTTGTCAATATTCTGTAAGTCCTAAAAGGTATATACTTTCGAAGTTTGTGCTTGGCACCTTTCCTAGCTTGTTCTTGAGTGGTGCAGTTCGTGACAGTTTTAGATACGTGCCAATCTCCGACAATATGCTATGCATCTGTTACCGCTGTTTCTGCAGAAAGTATGCATTCTTCCATTTTTCCAACTAACTGTGGTCTGTACCGCATTTTTCGCATGTGTCGGGATAAGAACTATTCACATGTGCCCTTTGGAGGTTGTACACGAGATCCATTTAGTCTACGAAACAGACTCGTATACTGGCACTGACGAAAAATTTCATGAATGATCTAGAACTTAGTGGATGCTATCTTCGGTGAATTTCTGTATTGCGACATTTTGAAATCAGTGTAAGGTGAGGTAATTTTTCACGCGTTTAGTCTATTTCTGTTACCGCTGTTTCTGCAGAAAGTATGTATTCTTCCATTTTTTTCCCCATGTCAATCGATGACTTCTTTCGTGGAGAGAATATTAGATAAAATGACCTCGACAGTTCTGTGCTTTCAAACAGTCAGGAAATGTAACACAGAAAATATTGCAGTCGAGTTTGAACACTGTCCCTGCCTAGCCATTAGAAATATACATCTTACACTTAAAACTGCTCACCGCAATCCGTAAGTCGAAATTAACTACTTAGTTTGACAAGATCTCAAAAATCATCCTATCACTTCAAATTTCATCTAGTATTCGAGAACAACACATTTATAAGTTGTACACGAGATACATTTAGTCTTCGGAACAGACTCGTATACAGGCACTGACGAAAAATTTCATGAATGATCTAACATGATCTATAACTTAGTGGGTACTATCTTCGGTGAATTTCTGTTTGTGACATTTTGAAATCAGTGTAAAGTGAGGGAATTTTTTCACGTGTTTGACTGCCAGCTAGTTGAAGAGTGAAGATCAGATATGGGACCTTATATGTATGAGTAATCGAGCATTCTATGATGCATACTACACAAAGCGTAATAAAGTCCATGTTTCGCTACCATAAAGTGCTGTGCTCCACACATAAAGTATTAAAAAGTTTTTCAAATTCCCAGATCAATATTTCTCTTTTTCATGAAGGCTGTTTTTTATGCTAGTTCTATTCTGCTTTTAACATTATTTTTGTTTCGGCCATCGGTTGTAATTTTTCTTCCTAAGTAACAGAATTCACTTACTTCTCCAATTGCATTCGATCCTATTTTTATATTTAATCTACTAGTATGGGGTATCATTTCTGCTAATTTCACCGAGCGTGGTGGTGAACGGCTAGCGTTCTGGCCCTCGCATTCGGGAGGACGGCAGTTCGAATCCCCGTCCGGGCATCCAGATTTGGGTTTTCCATGGTTTCCCTAAATCACTCCAGGTGAATGTCAAAAGGCCATGGCCGAATTCCCTCCAGTTCAAAGTCTGCAGTCCCCATCCCGCCTCTAATGACCTCGACAGTTCTGTGTTTTCAAACAAACAGGAAAACGTAACACTGAAAATAGTTCGGTCGAGGTTCATCAGTGCCACTACCTTGACATTAGAAATCTATATTTTACACTTACAACTGTTCACTGCAATCCATGAGCTACTTAGTTTGACAAGATCTCAGAAATCATCCTATCACTTCACATTTCATCTAGTACTCGAGAACAACACATTTATAAATAATAATGATTATTCACGTACCACGCTAAACTGAAACCTGATGTGCGATAACTTTTTGAAAGAACTGTGTAAGTCGGATTCTGCACAGAAAGTGATAATATAAAAATAACGCGTTAGTATTCGTTGATAAAAGTCTGAAGTATCTTGGTAAATAGTTAGATTTAATGAGAGCAATTGGCTATAGAAAATCCAGAAAGTATTTTCCTGCCTGTATGTAGCGGTCCACATAGGGGGGCGGTTCTTTCTGTTTCTCTATCCTATGAAGTACTTCTTCGTTTGAGATTTTCAGCACCCCAAGATATGTGTAAGAGACGACGATACAAATACATTTCGAAAGCTTCAATTCTTTTCTCTCGGTACAGCTTTCATGCCCATAAAGAAAAAGAAATGGAGCACACATGGCAGGGAGAAGCAAATTCATTTCGACAGAGTCAGCTTATTAACGCTTTTTTCCCGGTTCTGACCCCTTCGATGCTGATATCCCAAGTCTTTCTGTGGGTTAATTAGGTTTTTCTGCAGCCGTCGCCCTCTTTATTGAGTAAATGTGAGAATTCTGTGACAGAGCGTGGTGGGTGAGAGGTAACGCTCTGGCCTCTCATTCGGGAGGACGCAAGATTCGAATCCTCTTCCGGCTATACGGATTTTCGGTTTTCCATGGTTTCCGAAATTACTCCAGGAGAATACCGGGATGATTCCTTCAAAAGGCCGTGGCTGAATGCTTACTCACAGTACCAGCCAGTATCAATAATGTCGTTTGTTCTTACTCCACACATACTGTGGCGATGTTTGGGAATATAACCTAGGTACTTAGTACACTATCTGAAATACCAGATTTATTTGCCCAATCGTTGAAATGTTCACAGCTTTCAGAATGTTTTTGTCGTATTCCTGTTGGAAATTATCAAGGATTTCGTTATTTCGTATTCAACGAATAAAAAATAATGTATCTGTACTCTGAATTCATGTGCAATCTACAATTATTATATCATGAAGGGGTGGCGGCACGTTTTGTTAGGAGGACACCTCTCAAAACAGATGGGGCGGACAAAGAAATTAATGGCGGTCGATGGGATTTTTTTTTTTCGTGCGGGCCCAAACAGTATAATACATTGCGGTGCGGCTCCAGGTAGGGTTGGGATGGCCTGCTGGCTGCGGGGTATATGAAATTCATTCAAGTCAGCGGGCGGGCGGCTTATTCAACATCATATAACGTTAAAACTAGTATCTCGAAAACGGCTCGACAGATTCTCATAGAATAAATTTCTCTGCACTTGGTAGAAAAATTACTTGTAAATTGATATGCCGTAACACTATTTAAAGATTAAATCTTAATTTATATGTTTTAGAACTTTGAACCCACGACCACCTGCCTAAGAGGAATAGGCGAATTTGTGAATAAATTTTAACTTTCCATATTTTTTTAAATATGTACAGCATTGAAATATTTGAACTATACTGGTATACATGTTTTTGCAGCAACCTAAGCAGTGCACTGTATATATTTACCAACTAGATACACAGATAAACGGTATATTTCCTCTTCACACACAAACACTATTTGCAAAACATTCATACACATTCACCTAGGTACAGATTTGTGCCCCCCCCCCAGGGTAGGGTCATAAACGAAATGTCGTCTATATCTGAACCCTGGTCTCGCATTCGTGAGGACGCAGAATTTTAACTTTCCATATTTTTTTTTAAATATGTACAGCATTGAAATATTTGAACTATACTGGTATACATGTTTTTGCAGCAACCTAAGCAATGCACTGTATATATTTACCAACTAGATACACAGATAAACGGTATATTTCCTCTTCACACACAAACACTATTTGCAAAACATTCATACACATTCACCTAGGTACAGATTTGTGCCCCCAGGGTGGGGTCTTGCACTGCCTGAAATATTACGTAATCCCCGCGACGATCCCGCCGCGTAGCCTCATTAGCATATTATTCCCATTTATGATCTGAGGCGAACACCTGCGCGGCACGTGCGTCCGCTGCGACGGGGGCGGGGGCGGGAATGACCACAAACTGACCACAAGTTGGCGCCGGCCCGCCTTCGATATGTCACACCACAAGAATGTAATACTAAAGTGAATATTGTACTGTAATTAAGGTTTAAAAAATAATAATAAGCCATTTAGACGATTTGGTCACACGACACTCATTAGAATACGATTTATGACCAGTAACAACGTGGCACGTGGCCTTCTTGACAGCTTGATGACAGGTGTTGATGATTTATGGTGGGCACGTGGCCAGGCGAACACCTGCGCGACGTGGGTGGTCTGGCGGCACGTGCGCGGCGGGGGGAGGGGGGGAGGGGGAAAATCCAAGATGGCGCCGCACCGGCCTTAGAGCACTACTCATGAGTTATTATTGTGTTTACTATTATTCTTACATGTAAACATAGATAATATAATAACAACGATATTAAACGCACATTGTAAAGGAAATATATAACACTAAAAATGGAAATATAAAAAATATTTTGTAAAAGTGTGATGAATCACGTGGGCCGCGGGTTGGCCACACCTGTTTTAAAATTTTCCGCTATTTCACCTGGTCATTACACTATTCCAAGAGCTCCGTTCAACAAGCCCTTTTTTGTCCAAATATTATTTTTGAGCATACTGGACATTTATTACAGGCATAAAGAATATTATGAAGCCCGTTTGCATCAGAAGCTTTTGCAGTATTTCTAGAAGCCACTTTGTTGTCAGCCGGAATTTTGGCTATCGGTACTGCCATTTGTGCAAATTTCTTTAATTTGTTACAAAAAAAAAAAAAAACTGGACTACATAATTTACGTGGAAATCGCCACCTGCGGAGGGACTTGCGGATGACCTCGACTATCTCGACACTGATGAATATTGTGCTGATACTTCCCTTACTCTATTCTCGATCCTGAAAACAAGATGACAAAATTTAGAAGTGTTATTTTAAAGGTTACAAATTAGAAAATCATTCATTAATTTTTTATTATTTCAAAAATTGGTTCTGCTTATACTCTCATCGCGAAATGATGAATCAATTGAGTCCGATTCTTGCTTGATTGGTAATCAATTGAGCAGAGAAGGCCTTCGTCAGCCATCCAATACAATTTGTATTGAGTACAACAAACGATTTTCAATTTTGTAGCAAATGACTGTTTCGCAGCAACTTGGGATCTATTTAAAACATTTGCATCTCATATCTTCCCCACACCGCCTTCAAAAAAATTTCCGTAGGAATTGGTTCAAAATTTTCAGTTCTTCCACTTCTGCTCCTGTTAGAGGTTATTCAGGGTTAAAGTGGAATATGCAAAAGTTGAGGAATAAAGTGCTTACTCACTATATGCAAAATTTTAACTGAATCTAGTTTATTGTTTCTCTGTTTCACCTATGGCGTTTCTGCAGAAGCGTGGCGCCAGTTTTATAACATACGAGTACATTATGAAGCAACTTGGGATATATCCAATGGCTTTTGCAGCATATTTGGAGATATTTCTCCACATCGTTTTCAAAAAATTTCCATTCACCAGATTCAAAATGTTCTGTTTTTTCTTTTCTGACAATGTCAGAGGTCGTTCATGGTCAAAGTGGAATATACAAAGTTTAGGAATAAAGTGCTAAATTAGTATGCACAAACTTTAACCCCGCGCAACATATTATAAGCGGGTTATATGGTCTTCTATACGTCTTGCAGATGTCAGTCTTATCTCGCAAGAAGGCTGCTAGATGAGCTCCTCGAAGGCAAAGCATTGGCGCGATACTGGCGTATCTTATCATCTCCGAAATACCAGAGATGGCAGTGGGAGCGCAGCATTCTTGAAATTTTGAAAACCACCATCCTCCTCTTCGAAGAAGACATTCCGAAGTGATCTCTGCCTCACGCTCCAGAAATAGAACCCGATGGTGAATAAAGAAAGCGTCCCCCCAACAAAACTACGGCCATGTACTTTACCCTGGACTCTGCCATCATAGAAAATGCCTTCTCAGTGTTGGGTACCATGTTTTAGACCGTTGACAGGCTGCAGACTGCACATACATCTCCAGTTAGGACATTCATACACGCACTGCACACCGCAACTCCGTTTCCTCCGATAAACTGTGCAAATTCGCACTACTACCTGCCATTCGGCAGGGCGGGGGTCAAACCCCGTTCGGCCTTCCTGACTGAGGTTTTCCTCAGTCACTCTAGGTGAATGCCGGGATGGTACCCTACAAGGCCACGGCCGACGTCCATCCCCCTTCCTCTCCTTTAGATTTAAGTAGGCTGAAAAGAGTCCACGCGACTCTCCAAAAATAAAAAAATAAAATGCTCTATGGCCGTTTCTGAAAACTGGTGAGGACTTACAAGGGGTCAAAGTTACAAGTGTAAATCCGGTCTGCAGTTTAGAAGACACGTCTATAATATTGACCGTTACCCTAAGCTTCGTTTGCTACTCCCATAACAGGAAGCAATAACGAAAAGACAAGCCAAAAGTGGGATGATTACCCTGAAGCCTTGTAAGAGAAGTTGTCGAAGACAATTCTCCGGGTAAAACAGTTAATTAATCAACCTAAGTTTCCGTGGCGATAAGTTTCATGGAGGACGGTAGGAGTTACGTGAGGTGAAATAGGGGGGGGGGTGATTCGGCGAAATCTCACCAAGGGGGAGGAGAGGCAAGGGAAATTTCACGTGAAGTTTTGTAAATTTGGAGAAGATTGTAGAGGTTTCTTAAAAAAAAAAAAAGTCTACAAATGACGCGAAAGTCGATTTTAGGAGGGTTTTTCGTCGAAAAGTGGGGGTGTAACCTGGAAAGGGGGTTGGGCCAGACCTCACGAAGTCTCATTAGAGAAAGGGGGGGGGGGTCCGAAAATCCGTAAAAACACCTCACGTAATATATGAATGCCGCCTAAGTATAGGCGTTTTATTACAGAAACGTAAGTACTTGACTACATGCAGGTTAAATTTCAATAAGAGTATTATTAGTAAAATAACCCCTTAATTAACCCACCACCACTATTTTACTACACTGGCGTGGTTGGGACGGTGTGTTTGGATACTTCAGATTAGCAATCAGATATTCTTTGTGTGATAGGTAACCTACTGGCCATTGAGTAGGGCCGACCCGTTTTCAATCTCTTGTCCCACATGCACCATTTTCTCCTGTGGTACTCGTCGAGGAATCCGAAGTTAACCTAATAGAGGAATCTCGGAAAGTCACCATATGTCATATGTATACGAATAGTACAAGCTATGCAACGTATATTAAGTTTCAGTTTGTTTATGTAGTCTGTGTGATTTATGAATCAGAAATTGGCGATTTTCCCTGCATTCCCTTTGTGTAGATAGAGTACATCAAAACGACAATTTTTGCGAATTTCAACAATTTATATGGAAACGTGTTACATTTTCAAGTAAAGGGATCAGATTCTAGGGCCCCGTTATGAGTCCCGTAAAATTGCCTGAAAGCATAGTTTTTCAGCTTTCTACACCACACCAGAGGGCGTCCATTAATGACGTGAGGTGTTTTTCCGAAATTCTGGACCCCCTCCCCCCCTTTGGTGAGACTTCGTGAGATTTTGTCGGACCCCCCCCCTTTCTAAAATGACTTGAGATTTTGACGGAGAAACCATTTTTTGTAGGTCTCATGTTCCGAAAGGCGGTTAACCCCCCCCCCCCCGAGGTCTGTTTTTGGACCAAAATACCCCCCCTAAAATCGACTTTCGCGTCATTTATAGACCTTTCTTTTTTTTTTTTTTTAGCTCTACCATTCTACAAGAATTTTAAAACTCCACGTGAGATTTCCGTGGACCCCCCTTTCCCCCTTGGTGAGGTTTCGTGAGATTTCACTGCCCGCCCCACAACACAAATAGTTTTAGACAAACCGAAGCGTGCCAGCGTCCAACATCCGTTTGGGGCAGTCCATTAATTACGTGAGGTAAAATAGGGGGGGGCGAAATCTCACCAAGGGGGAGGGGGTCAGCGGAAATCTCATGTAAGGTTTTGAAATTCTTGTAAAATGGTAGGGCTAAAAAAAAAAGGTCTCAGAAAGTTGCGAGGTCGATTGGTAGGGGGGGGGTTCCATCAAAATCTTACGTCTTTTTTATTAGAGGGGGGAGCGCCAAAATCTCCGGAAAAACACCTCACGTGATTAATGGGTGCCCCCTTTTTCAAATTTAAAAAAAATGCTTTCTTGATTTGTTACTTGATTCGTTTTGTTTCGTTGAGTGCCAATCTTTCTGGAAAGTATAATATAAATAAAGCCATAAAGAAAAGTGGAAACCATAAATATAAAAAAGAAGGAAACCAGTTATCAAGATGGCCGGTATGTAAGTACCGTGGTTTAAATTCGATCCAAACATTGGAAAAACTTCATACCAGCCCTATCGACACCGTCGTCGGCGAAACAAGAAGTAAAAGAATAACCTGAATCAGTTCTCAGAATAATTTTGCTTGCCTGCTTTTCCGTAATTATCAGGTCTTCAGAAAACTGGATCCTTTGCTTTTGAAATTTTAGATGGCAGTCACGATTTTTGTGAATGAACTGGCGATACGGGTACGCATGCCACTTGACTGTGGAGGAAGGGATTTCTAAGAACTCTGCGGTTTTAGGGAGAACGTCACAAGCCCTCCACAGAGATAGCGATAGCAGGGCAAGGAACCATTCGAGTAGTGACCGGTGACCAGGCACAACGTGTGCTGAAACAATGGAGTTCCTAGTTGTACTACTATTCATGGCTAGTAAGTAAAATTTTATGGTCTGTTTCAATACTTGCATATTCGTATTCAATCATCTTTGTATAGAACGTTGTTCATTTGGTAAACGATCAACATATAATTCAGTGTTATTGTTTGGGTTAGAGAAATATAGTTATATGCCCTGTGAAGTCAGTATTACCAAATTTCGTGTTTAACTAAAATAATTGATTATTTCGGCGATATAACAAAGCGTTTAATTTTATTTATTTTTTTCGGGTGGGGGGTGGGGGGGAGGAGTTACCTGGGAAACATGGTGTGTGTGGTGTCTGGATTACAACTGCAGTGACTAGAAATCAGTGTTACCGAACGTCAAACTTCCTCAAGTATTCCAATAATTCGTGCAATCTTCCAGCTAATAATAATGTCTTACAAGCCATATCCGAAACATAATCCTGATTTTATGAGAGATTTTAATGATTTGATTTTGATGCAATGTAACCAAGTGACGGCTAAGAACTCAATCCAAAGGAATTCGTAAGTGGTCACTAAAACTTTAGACCTGGTGTTAATGTAACGCATGCAGCTCATATAGTAATCTGCTGCTGTGTTTCTTTAGGAAACAGGACGTTGTTATTTTGAACAAAGAACTTAAAGGGCTAGAAGGAGAGTGAGTAGATAAGACAGTTATTCAAAAGCCTAAAACACTATTTGTGTTAATCTCAATCCAAACATTACTGTTCATCTTTATCTTCCGAATCCTCTCTACAATATACCCTCATACTTTGTAACATACAAACAGAAACAGAAGAATGCTCCTCATATACCCAACTACATCGTGTAAATTACGCTGAATATTAGAATACTGAAACTTTTCGTTATGAACGTGTGTTGCAGTGTCCTCTCCTCCTGCTAAGGCGCAAGTCCCGTCGATAGAGGTATGCATCAATCTTTTCATTGACATATCTGCCCCGAACGTCTCTGCACTTGCAGAGTAAGTATTAGAACATTCTTGTGGAACAGCAAAAACGTTTGGTTGAAAGTCAAAGTTAAACGTAATTGTATTGTTTTCGATTTTCAGAGATGTGATTGTTGGAGATGTCCCGGAATGTTTCATGAAATATACGAACATTTGTGAATTTAATGTAACAAGTATCAAAATTATGAACACGTCGATTTCAGATCAACTTGTCAGAGGTAAGCAAATTTGATATCGTAAACAATCAGTACAACTGGGAAAGGAGTATCTGTGTGCAACAGTTTGACAAGTGTCATCTAGAATACTTTCACTGTCAATTATTTTTTATTTCTGCTAACCAGTAGCATTGTAAGATCATCTCACTACCATGAAGATTTAACACTCATGCTAAGGGAGGGAAGTGGGTGTCACCATAAAGTTTAGTTTTAAAAGTGTTGTATTATTAAGTCACTTGTTAAATCCTCGTTCAACCTTTTCTCTGTAGATTCTGTGTGTTTTCAGGCATAGATTTATTCAGTACAACTTTTAACGGCAGTGAAATTAAGTGTATCGTTGATTTGATGCCAAGCCTTCAGTTCGAACTTTGCAAGTAAGTCGTATTAAATCATTCTTTACTCCTCCACGTATGTGTTCTGCCTACGTACATTTACCTTTTTTGTATAGTTCGACACTTTCTTTTCCAGTTTGCTGATTTTAGTAACACTTTCTGCGTTTTTCTCAGGGTTCTGCATGAATGTGATCCGGAATCTACGTCTTACGAAAATTGTAGCAAGATGTACGATTGGATGAAAGAAGCTGTGAAACAGGTAAACCAAAAATAAGTATACAATTATTTGTCTGTTTCTGCTTACTTTAGTAACTAATGCTTGCATAACTTTTTCACTCTAATGGAACATATCAGTGGAATCTAATAGCCAGAACAAAGAGTGAATGAATTCTTTGTAAACATTTGTTAATACAAACGCTGCAATTCATATGACATTGAAGCTTCTTGTGCAACATGATGAGCTCTTTACGGACCACTCTCGAAATTGTCTTAGATTATTTTAACATTCAGCCTGTGAAAATATGTACCGATAGTTTCACATATCTACATTTATTATTAACTCCCAAATAACTTTATTATTGTGAATATTAGGGCACAATAATGTCGAATTTTCTCTTGTTGACAGAAGTGTTATGGAGAAGGCGAATTGTCAGGAAGTGTGGACTGTGATTGCGTGTGTGATCCTCTGTTTCCTAAGGCAGGAGAATGTCAGGTAACAAAGTACATAACTATCTACTTGCATTTAAATAAGTAGATTTTGAATTCCTATACCACTAACATCTTATATATAAAAATGGATGTTTGTATATCTATCCGAGGTTAATAGATATCGGACACCGTTTGACCGATCACCTTGAAAGTTGGCGCATACATGTATTTTTTCATGGAGAAAGTTTTTGACCAAAAAATCAAAAAACGCCCCCTATCCCCCTTTACACCCCTTAATTTTTACACCAACCCAGAGTTTTTATCCGATTTCGATGGACCTTGCAAACGTATACTTTAAAACAAACTGAAAAATACTGTCCACATTAATATAAAAAAGACCCAATCCCTCTCTTTCTTTCCACTCACATAATTATTGTCAATATTCTTTATACTAAGGTACAGTTTCTATTCAATTTTGAAGGAAGTTTGCATACGTACACTTTAAAACAGACAGAAAAATACTGTCTACATTTGGGTTTTCAGGTATCCAACCCCTCTCCACCTTTCCACACCCTTAATCTTTTTCATTTTGTTTATACAAAACTACAGTTTCTTTGCGATTTCGATGGAAGTTTCACACGTACACTTTAAAATAAACAGAAAAATTCTGTCTACATTTGGTTTGCAATGTCCCAATCCCTCTTCCCCTTTATCCACCCCCTCTTAATTTCCAATTTATTTTTAATTTTTTTAATAGATTTCGATGGAACACTGTACATTATACTTTAAAACAAAGTCTACATTGTTTTTCCAAAACCTAAATCCTCACCCCTTTTGCCCCATTTAATTTCTGCAAATATTTTTCATACAAAGCTATAATTTTCATCGAATTTCGATGTAACATTGCACTCAGATACTTTAAAACAAATACTGTCCACATTAATTTTACAAAAACCAAACTGCTCTCCCCCTTTACACCTCCTTAATTTTTGCCAATGTTCTTTATATATACCCAGAGTTTTTATCCGAAATATATGGAACTTCCCCCTTTTACCCCCCCTTTTTAATTTCTAATTTTCTTTATAGATACCCACATTTTTAAATTCCATAAAAATCAATTCAGCTGTTTTTAAGTTATGCCAAAATATTCATAAAATAAATGTGTCCTAATGTCTCAACATGTACGTCAGATTTTAGCTTGGATTCCAAGCTTTCAAGTTATAAAAAGCCATTAAAAAATCTGCATTTTCTGTGTAATTAAAAAAAAAAAAAAAACAGAATATTTCAGATATAGATTTATGTATGTGGTATGTGTGCCCGGATGGTACATGTTTCGATTATCGAGCAGCAACTTTAACAGGTGATGTGATTAGGTTCAAATGCATCCTGGACCAAAATTTAATTTGGCATTCCGTATCACAGCATCCAATTCATTTCATTCTGGGAATTGTTCGGGTATATCAATGTTTAGTTTACTTTTGTTTATGGCTGGCGCCAAGCTAATGAAACTTGGGACACATGATTCACATCAGAAATTTAAAAATAGTGTACGGGTAAATCAATTCCTGTTACACCGGGCAACGCCGGGTACTCTGCTGGTAGAGGATATTAAGTCTGGAAATACTTACAATGAAGTAGACATCCTGAAAAGTGTAAGGATTTACCTTTATCTGCACAAAAGCCTATTGGAATCGCAACTGTCTTACAATTGATAGTTCAAACACATATTTCTCCAGAATCTAATATTTAATGCTTTCATGAGTAAATGCTATCTTTTATTTAATGCGTATAAAATCTACTCGTAGTGTTAGAGATGTATTCTGTTTCTACGACTATGTTTATAAAAACAAATCTGCATGCAGCTAACATATATAAATTGTTTTGCAGACTGTGTCTTCACATAATGATACCAATTACAACGAAGCTCTTGCCATATGTGACTGCCGCAATGTTGATGGGACTGTAACAGAATCTATTATTTCGGCCGTTCGAGTCACCAGTACAACCCCCTGGTATTCCATGTTAAATTTATTGCCGTTTCCAACTGCTTTGATATTAGTAACAGCTGGCATGATTTTTATGATAGCAATAGCGATGCGTTTGGGATTATTTAGCAAACTGAAGTTCAATAAAGAAGAACGCCAGAAAATTAGACTTTATTCAATGAAGTATTTTAATGACGACATCATCTAAGGAGAGAATCAGACAATAGATACAGAGTAGAAGGCAGCTTAGAGAATTCGACGACGGAATACGTTTATACTGACTTTGTTGTGAAACAATTCTTTTTCATTTTGCACTGAGTGACGATAAAATCATCTCTGTAATTTATTAACATAATTATTAATGTGCGCAACCATGATAATCACGCTAATTCTTAAAGTTATTTTGATTATAAATTTTCAAATTATATATTATATTTCACAATGATTTTGTTATAATCTAATTAAATTTTTACCAAATGACGACATTAAGTTTTTAGTTATGTCCATCATTACATTATTTTTAAAAGTATCTTAATTTAAATGATTTCAAGTGTTCACTTTTTACATTGATTTTGTCTGATATTAATTTCTTTTCACCTACTACGATTTTTTTCCTTCACCACTGATGCTATGAAATCATTAATGTTTATAACAAGACTAAACTGTACTGATGTAAGAATTTTCAATAAAGCATTGTAATTAAATATACAAATAATGAGTTGATAATCTTTACCTGAGCAATGCTTGGTTGGCTCAGTTTGATGGTTCAGTTGTTATATAACTAACCTATTGTTCCAATACAAAAAAGTCAGTTTATACATCTGGTTTGCTGTGAAATGATTTTATAAAAGAATTTGTGAAACATCAAGGAGAAATGATGACTAATTTTAAATCAAGTACACTAATAGTCTACATTATCATATCATTACTGTATACAGTTTTATAGAATCGCATTATAGATACATTCCTCACAAGATATTTTAATGTAAATGGAAATTTCAGGTTCATCTTTATAAAAACCTAAAAAAATTAAATTAGATATGATCACCTTGATCCCATGTGAGAACAGTCTCGGAGATATTGAGCAGTACATACTATTATTAACAAATCAAAAGTATTAGCAAGTACTGATAACAGGTTAGTTACTTAAAAACCAATTAATATATCAATTTCAATTGTAATCTGCAAACACATATTATCCCATATTAGTTACTACATATGAATGCAGTTTCAAAATCATACATTGTTTTAGTAACTGTGAACAACTTTGTCTCCTCCCCCTTCTATACGCCAAATATATTGTATTTTCTGTCATCCTAAGTTAAAAAATTCCAAGAAGAAAATTCTTTCATTGAGTGAAATCGTTTCTGAAGCAAATTTTTCTTTCAGTTTGGATTTAAAGTTGTTAGGTTTTCGTGGAGACCATTTTATTTCGTGTTGCAGGGCACTGAATAATGACGCTCCACTGAATATTATCCCTGTCTGTACAATTGACAATAACTTGAAATCTTTGTGAATGTTATATTTATTCTTAGTATTGTAGCTGTGTATGTCAGCATTAACACTGAAATATTCAGAATTTTCAACTACAACCGATAATAGAGTGCTGGTATTGTAGATACCGAAGAAACAATTTTCTGCACGATGTCCGCCAGCTTGCTCCACATATGATTCTCAACACACATTGTTGTGATTTAAACGCATTCTGTCCATGTGAAGAGTTTCCCCAGAATGAGATAATGAGATGCCATAAGTGAGCAGGGAGTGAAAATATGCCAACTTTCTTTTTTCTATATCAGCTATTCTAGCTATTATCCTCGAGTAAAATGTTGCAGAATAAAGTTTTTTAAAAAAAAAAAAAAGAAGAAGTTTCTGAATATGTTGCTCCCACTTCAACATGTTATCTATATACAGTATATATAGAAATTTGATGAAATTGCTTTCATCCAGATACCACATTATAGCTGTCCATTGCTTTATTTTTTGTAACAAATTAAAGGTACTGTGTCTTTTCTACATATATTAAGTAATAATTTATTTCAATTGAATCCTCTGTTAATTTTATTTAAAGCATCACTTGCTGTATTTGCAAGGTTTTATACTGATGGGTGTTTCAATCATATACTAGTACCATTTGTAAAAAGCACCATATATTCACTAAGACCCAGTAAGCGTGGAAGATCTATGATGTAAATTAAGAACAGCATAGAGTCAAGAACTGAACCCTCAGGTATATCATTATTCCCCATTCTGAATTTATAACATCTCCTGAATTAACAGCTTTCAAGTAAACACATTGCTTTCTATTTAACAGATACGATTTAAACCAAAGCCCTGACCTACCACTAACTCTATAGTGTTCTAATTTACCTAGGAAAATCCGATAATCAGCACAATCAAAGGCTTTAGCCAGATCGCAGAATATTCCTAGGGAATTTAATTGATGAAATAACTATTTATAGTTGCAAATATTTTTTCAATGCCTCTAACATGTTACTTACATCTTGCCAAAAACATCTGTATTTCTTGGCAGTTCTCACACTATTCTTAGGTTTTTCTGGAGATGCCTCTACTGCGTCAAGTAAAGGTCAAATATTAAATAGTTCAGTTTTGATTCGATCTGCATGACATTTTACGATATTTATATTTAACGCAACTCTCTACATATGATTATAACAAGAGTGGATTGTTATTTTATTACTCTGCAATAACAGACTCTCGGGAGCCATTTTTATTAGCATATCAAATATCTACTATCCTCTTATCGTTTTTGGAACTCAGTCGGTTAAGTTGCTGTACAGTGGTATTTCGTGAAGAAATGATACACACTAAATCAGTACTTTTTAACATACAAAGAAATCATTGTATGAAGAATTGCTTGCTGTAAAGAAACACAAAGTGGAAATTCTAAACTATTTTATTTCGATACCTTCTTTCATGTCAGGTTAATACTGTCTTTAAGACCATATGCTGTGCTATGCCGATTTAAACTATATTGTCACTTATCACTGCACAGCAGATAAGTATGTATTGGTATATATTTAAGGTTAACCCGCAACATGTTCAGGCTTCAATAATACTACCAATTTCAGTATTTTAAACTTCAGCAGTATTGGTTTTTGTTTCTGTTCTCTGGCGCCGTTACTGGTATTTCCAGTATGAAAGATGAATGAGAATTCATGACTTGTAATGTGTATATCATATAGCAATCATAAAACTGTAGAATTAATCAATGATAGTCTAATCCTGACAGTACAGATTCTTTTCAAAAATTTGGTTCAAGACTGCGATCATAGATGGTAATTTAATTTATCGTATGGTCACAAAAAAGTTCACCACTTCTGTTACACAATACACTGAATGCATTCGAATTACTAGGAAAAATTTCATGAAAAAAACTCGATTGTCAAAAATTAAAATCCATATTTCTCAAGTATTTTGTTACTGCGCCATTTATATAGATGAAGTCCGCAAAGTTCCAAGGCATGCCCCGAGGTCACACTCCAATACGACATGATGCACAGTCTGTCTTTATGCTCTGCAACCACACTGGATACAAGATATTTATGTATTTTCTTTTATGGCGCCCAGTTGTTAATTATGTGTATTGATTTATTTGACTACTGTATACTTAATAAATTCAGTTCAAATGTCATTTGTTTCATTGGATGTTAAATCGTATTCCCAACGGATTCCCATTGTTTATAAATGCTAACGAGAACTGAAATACAAAAAGTTATTATCCATGTTGAAGCTAATCCTGACTACAGCGTATAATTTAGGGCTTCCCAGCAATAATAATCAACACAAAGTTTGAGCTAAATGGAAAGCAATTTTGTTTGGTGGGATTGATGAGTTAGAATTTTCACGAGTTCCCTGAGCAGTGACCACGTTTTGTGACTTGATGTTTAAAAATTCAAAGATTTCATGTTTTATGTCGATGTCAAGCGACGAGCCGTATACAGACTAGTTACAAGTTTGTCTGCAAGATACCAGTCATTGCTCTGAAAGAATTCATCATACAGGGCTTTGATTCTCTCGTTCCATCAGCGGACATATTGTTTTCTGTACCGTCTTGGGATGTATATCGTAAGCTGCGTATCCACTACGCGCGGCAAACCCTCGAACATTGGCTCGCGCGGCAGCCACGCATAATGGATACGCTGTTGCCACGCGAGCCAGCTCGAACATTGGCGTGGTCGAACATGCCGCGCTGTGAGCTATTCTCTGTCGGTCTTTAGGCGCGCGGCAAAGGCCTCCCACTAATTGGCTCGCGCGCCGTTGGTACGGCGGTGTCTTTCTTGGAGTTGGCTCGCGCGGCACAGCGACAATTTACTGCCATGAACAACGAAAAGTGTCGATTTCTAATACAGCTGTATGGTGCGAAAGAATTTTTGTGGAATAGTAAACGTGCAGATTACACAACAAAACACTGAGGGACGATGCATGGAAGGAGATAAGTTCAGCAAATAGATTGTTTCGACACTCGAAAAACGTATTGCAGGCTAGTATATGAGTCTCCAGTTGCTAGAAATCTTAAAGTTATTGCTAGTCTTTCGGTAACTGAAATCGCGTCTCTAAACTTAGTGTTCACTTTATTCATACTCGGCTCAATCAATGATTTTAAGAACTCGAACCCTACAATAGTCATTCTTGTGAAATTTTTTATTGTATCTTCAATGGCTTCATTTCTCATATCTTCCATTAGTCAACGTACAATTTCCTCATCCACCAACGCATTTTTCGTTTAGATTTCTTGTGTATTATGTGATGCATCACAATGAAGGCGGCAGCTGCTCGTGCACGTGAAACGTCCATGGTCGCGAAAACTAACTGTGCCTGCCTTGCTTGCAGCGCAACTCTGGCTGGGTTGCGTTGCCGCGCGTGGCAGCCGCGCTTGTCAACAGAAACCCACGAACATTGACTCGCGCGGCGATACCTGGCACCAAGTCAGGTACCGCCGCGCAAGTACTAACAACTGCTCCAACAAATCGATTGTAATTTGAGCTCTTTGGTGGTGTAATATTCCTGGAGTCAGAGAATGAAACGCATGTGTGTGTGGGGCCCGGGGGAGGTTCCGCTCGTGTTTGTAGGACGCCAGCCTCTGAGTGTTGCCATTAGATATGACGGATGGCAGAAAACAGTCCCGTGACAGGACCACAGCTCAAGAGGAGCCTGGACTGTTTCAGTAAACAAAGAAAAAATAATAAAAAGGAAATCTGTATCCGAGAATGAAGGGTGAGGCGTAGCCAGGAGTACAACCAATGGAGGCAATTTTTAATAATATTTATAACTAAGGGCGGTTTGTTGCATGTCTCGAGCCAACCAGCGGGAAGAGTTTCCCTTCTAATACGGACTGTATCAAGAAGGGCGAAAAGCGACGCTGCTTCGGGCAGCGCGGACGAGAGAAGAGGACTGGTTTGTTACTTACCGAGAGGGGTAGAGCGGCAGCCCAGCTGACCACGGGAGAGACAGCAGTGAGGCAGCCGGCCGTCACAGAGAGCTGGTCAATCCACCGACTGCAGAACTTAGATTCGTCTGCACGGTAATCATCATTAGGAAAAAGGAACTTTTGCATCATCGTCGTTTTTCGCCCTAGTCATCCCTGAGACAATCTCTCTTGCTCCACCGAGAAAGTTATGTACACTTGTGTTGTCAAAAAGAAAATTTAATCTTTGTTAAATTTTGTCAAGTAAACAATTCAAGTGCATAAGTAAATCGTGAAGTCAGACTGTGAACCCTGTTTTCAATATATCCCATCCAGTAATGTAATATGTCAGTTTGCTTGGTTAATTCAATAATTCATGTTTAAATAATAATACTTTGAGATCCGGATGTCGATTCCCTCATAATAGGGAACACTCCAAAAGCAATCTCTGGCGCCCACCTGATTTTTTTTTTTTTTTTTAATCTTTAATACTATTTGGAAATCAATGACAGGTAGCAAACGGTCACAGTGAGGTCGAGAAATCGCTTTCCTAACATAGGGAACACTTCAGTGGTATCCATCCAAAGCATTTGTTGAAGTCTTCTAAGAAGGCTAACCTGTTGGTTTTTTGTTTTTGTTTGAAATTCTATCTTGCTCTAGGGTACGTTGATATCAGGGGTATCCTGATATCAACCTGGATTGTGGCTGGTTAGTGGTGAATGTGAGGAAAATCTGAGAAAATTTTACGATCAAAGGTAACCGGCTTATTATCGTTTGTAGATACAAAGCACAGATCAGGGTTGGAAAATAGCTTCCTTGAGGCCTATCGAATTGAACCTCGGTCTTTAGCATCAAAGATTAGATGGATGCTCTGCTCCTCCGGCCAGTTTACAAGCCTTTCGCCATCCTTATTGTTTACTCTATGCTTCCACTGCGTGTGGTGGCTATTAGAATCGCCTACCTAAATAGCCAGGGAAGGATGTTCGGGTATAATGCCAGTAGGCCATTAAGGTAAGGGTGGTTTATAAATATTACTAATCACATTTTCTCCCAGTTTGATCGTTACGTTGTGTATGTCGTCTTTGTCAGACATTACCAAAACTTGTGCATTTTCAATATCAGATCTAATATATGCAGGGCCGGATTAAGACAGCGCGGGGCCCTAGCAAATGTGAAGAGGAGGCCCTTGATTTTTGCCGTCCAGGGGAAAAAGGTCGACCCTCTAGCCTAGGTGCGGGGCCTCCCTACGAGTCGCGAGGCCCCCCTAGAAGGCGCGAGGCCCGTAGCATTTGCTACCTCCTGCTACGTGATTAATCCGGTACTGAATATATGTCGCGACTCCATATGCCATGTGGAATGTAGCACCAAGAAGGTTGAAGCCAGGTATTTTTCCGCTGTTGGCGAGCTTTTTTTTGCTTTCTGTATGAGTTTCCTGGAGTACCCGGGCCCACCGGCTGATGGGGGGCCCCGAATACCGATTGTAGGGGCCCTCAGGCCATGAAGCCAAGAATCCACCCATTGTAGTCCAACCAGTTTGTAGAGCTAAAAAAAGGTCGCCCATTTTACCCCGGGCCCGAAATTCCTAGCGCCGGCCCTGTGGGCAGCAACTACATCGACACTTTGTGTTCGGATAATATTATTCCTAGTAACTGACTTATTCTATATTTAACTGACGGATTCTGACACATAAACCAAGATCTCTTGTCGTCTGAACGTGTGAAGATCTCTTGATTTCGTCAGTGATATTTTGTATCGTAACCAGTAAACTTGAAATCTCAATTTTTCGATGTGATGTTATTTACGCCAGGAGATAAATTTTCATTGAATGTTTGACTGCCAATGTATTAGTTCATTCGAATTTCCCAGGATGCATCACGTGGAGACTAACTAGATGGTTATGTCATGGCTAAACATTAAATTTTACAATATTTTTTATGATGAAATTTGCAGCAATAAATCATAATTATTTATGTAGTCCTGGTATGTTAAAAAATGTATTATAAATTAAAACAAGGTTAAATTTAATAAGAATCAATTTTTACTACAGTTATAAATCAAATCAACAGCAAAATTCCATGACTCATAAAACTGTGACAGTAAGTAATTAAAATATAAACTCGCCTTACACTTCCCATTCTTCGTCAGTAAAGTTACTTAAAAACAATAATGTATCCAATCGTTTCGATGATAATCTGTTTCTTTTTTCTTTTTTTTACATTGTGCCGCCTGACTTCGAAAATAAACGGCGGCGGGAACTCTCAGATGTTCACGGGATAGCTTATACATTGCTCCAAAGTGTCAGCCAACAGTGGTGACAATGGTGTTGCCAAATAATGGTTCATGTCATCTTTTTCACTAGCCAAAGAGGAGCCTGATGTTCATCTCTTACTTTTTTGATTTGTATGTGCTAACACTTACTGAACTTACATTTACACGTGTTATTACAAATAATAACGTATTAACGGATAGATAATCACAGTTGCAATTACATTGCCATTAACCGTTGCACGAGTGCAGTACAAAAGATTCACTTACACGCGAAATAAACCAAGCAACCGGCAATGTTCATAGCCAAAGATAATGTAACCTAACCACCAAGTTTTAGAGTCTAGTGTTCAAGACGCCTATCCTTTTGAAAATAAAAACTAGTGAAATGTAAAAAACAAGTTCTCATATCAAAGTTGTAAAAACGTAAATGCTACTAACATAAAAAGACATCTCAATTCATGTCTTGTCTAGTGGGCCTTACATCATACAACCATATCTGCTATATGGAGGTAGGAAAAGAGGCGACAAGGAATCGCTAAAATTGTGAAGCCTCCTGTAAACTCTGGAGCCGACTGCGCATGCGCGGTGGCCATATTGGTATGTGCAGAACATGGGCTGTTTTCATTGCTTTCATTGCTGTGTACATTTCATGTTCTGATATTTCACGGTGTTTTATAATGCCATCTTGTGTTGCCTATGGATGCACAAACAGAATAAATAGGAAATAACCTGGAATAACATTCCATAGGTAAGTCACGTTGTAATTATTGTTCTTGAAGTGTTTGTAATGCGGTGTCTGTAAGAGTACGGCCTGTCATTATAGATTTACAGTGCCTGTTAAAAAAGTTTACTCACAGCTCTCAATAGGACGACGGAGTTATAAAATATTTGTTGATACAGAGAACCATTGTATCTTATTATTTTTCACGTAATAGGTTAGCCTTATTGTAAACGAACGTTCAAAGTCTATGCTAAGTGGATTAAGTTTACATTACGATGCAGCGAACACATTATTCTACGTGCTTTAGTCCAGTTATAATTTATAATGAAAGTGTATGATGAAATTAATTGTGATAATTTGTGTTATGCGAAATAGGAATCGTAATGAAGTCAATTCTGTTGTTATCTGAAATTTAATTCGCGGTACGTCTCATGTGTTAGTTGCGTTTTTATCGTTTGATTATTTATCGGCAATATTAAGTCAAATTGTGAATAGGTTGAAATGCAGCCTGTAGTAGAATATTCTTTTTGTAGCATAAGGAATGTAACGTTCCAGGAGCCAGAGAATTAAAAACATGTGTGCGTGTTTTTTTTGTGGGGGGGGGACCCGGGGGAGATTCCGCGCGTGTTTGTAGGACGCCAGCCCCCAAGTGTTGCCATTAGATATGACGTATGGCAGAAAACAGTCCCGTGACAAGACCACAGCTCAAGAGCAACCTGGACTGTTTCAGCAAACAAATAAAATAAAAAGGAAATCTTTATCCGAGAATGAAGGGTGAGGCGGAGCCAGGAGTACAACCAGTCGAGGCAATTTTTAATAATGTTTATAATAAAGCGGGGTTTCTTGCATGTCTCGAGCCAACCAGCGAGAAGAGCTTCCCTCCGAAGACGGACATTGGCGCACGATATCAAGAGGGGCGGAAAGCGACGCTTCTTCGAGGCAGCGCGAAGGAAAGAAGGGACTTCTTGGTTGCATACGGAGAGGGTATTTGTAATGTGTTATTTTACTTTATTAATAATTCTAGTTGTTCAATAATTCGTGTTTAAATAATAATACTTTGAGATCTGGGTGTCGCTTCCCTCAGAATAGGGTACACTCCAATCTCTGGCGCCCACCTGATATTTTTTTATACTTAATATTATTTGGAAATTAATAACTGGTAGTGAACGGCCACAGTAAGGTCGAGAAGTTGCTTTCCTAACATAGGGAACACTTCAGGAACAAATTATTTATTTGCTATTATTTATTAGTAATTTCTTGAGCACCATGTTAGTAACACAAGGTGTATCGTGATGTAAACTGCTCCCATTTAAGCTTGCAACTTTTGATGTTGGCAGCAAGGTAATTACACTGGGCAGTTGTATCATTACCATGGCGCCACAATCTTATGGTGAATTCTTATGCAACTTCGCGAAACAAATTGAAAGTAAAGAACAATTTTTTTTGATATCTCGCTTAGTTCTCTTTTCGTTTGGTCCAAGCCGCATTTCGACAAACCAGCTCACTTTTGCGACAGTATATCTTGAGAACTAAGCGAAATATCAAAAAAACTTTATTTTTGATTTGTCTCGTCGATTTCCATAAGAATTCATCATCAGATTGTGGTGCCACGTTAATGATAGAATCCCATTGCATTGATGCTGCTGGCGAATTTAAATAGGTCTATCCACTAACAGTGCAATATCTTCTGAGTAAGGCGTGAATTCTTTTGAAGGTTTCAGTTGTTTTAAAGTCTTAACCATTCAGCTAGGCTATTTTTAAAATTTCATATAGGACTTGCTTCTGCTTGTAAATAGGTCTAGACCTATTTTTCTTGATTTTGTAATCTTTTCCATCAATTTGAAAGGATTAAAATTACTGAAATGGCATGTGGAAATATAATCTATTTGAACATCTGTCTAATCTATTAGAAATAGCAATATGACCCTCAGATTTTTCTGCGACTGTAGGGGAAAAAAAAAATCTGTTTCGGAGTACAAAATTCCTATAAAAAATTATTTAGCAGCTTTTTTTTCTTAAATTCTAATGTTTTTAGATAATATCAATTAGGGTATTTATAAATTTGACCCCATAAGACTTTAGTAATGCGAAGATTAAAAACGAAGAAATTCTTCAGTTCCATATATATTTCCTGTGTTTCTTGCACATATCAATATGGCGACCTCCCCACCCCACCCCATGGCTCTCCTCTCGGCTTCACTTGGTTGTATGGAGAACGTCCCTTACGTCGTCTCCTCTCTTTTCTTTGCTCCATGGTCTGTTGTACATATTTTCACCTTTTATTTTCGTGGTTTTGTAGTATTTCCACCAATGTCGTTTTTCATTTCGATACCATCCAAAAGTACTGATGCGAGTAAAAGAATCGTATGAAAAGTATCGAGTACGAAAGTATTGGTATCAAAAGAAAAGTACTCGATACCAAGAGGTATCGATATTTTTCCGTGTCCTTACTGCAAATGCGACTGTTTTTAATGCTTTATTGTCGTACGCCATTCGCTTCTCATCGATTTACTTAGAAATTACTTTAGTGGTACTATTATTATTTCTTGGTATGTGTTTTCGTGTCTGTCTGGTTATTGTGTATTTATCAGTTTCAACAGCGTTTGATTTGTTAGATTTATGTTGTTTGTAGTACCTGTTTTCTATTGGTTATTGCTTTTTGTGTGTGATAATTTTCCAGTTGAGTGACGGTGTTGAAAACTGTGACACTCCGGCTAAAACCCGGCAATAAAACTCTGGTTTCCAGGTCGGGGGTTGTTCGATCAAGTGGTAACCCTTCCTCAGAAAACATATATTACTCATAAACGTCACAGTAAGAATAGCCGGATTGATGTATGATGATTACAGAGGCAAGGTCAAGGGATAAATGATTCGAGATTAAATATAACTTAGGAACATCAGACTTATAAATGATAGGGAAAAAGATCTTGACAGAGAATTATCTAGAAAGGGCATTAATTTTGCTGTAATTACATAGACAAAAAATAAATTGAAATGATCAAAAGAAGTAGATAAAAATACAATGATTTACAGTGCAGACGCATGAGAAGATAGAGCTGCAGCAGGAGTGGCAATATTAATTGATAGAAAATGGAAAAATAAAATAGTCACTTACGCTATGATAATGAATGGCTTCTCATTCTAACATTGAAAGTAAAGAGAAGCAACCTAATTTTTATCGCCATATATGCCCCAGAAGAAACAAATGAAAAGAATCTGAACAATTTTATGAAAACCATCAATTAGTGATAGATGAAATTAGTAACCGCACTTTTCTAATGACGGATGTTGATTTTAAATCTTGGGTAGGAAACAGCTAATTCCAGATATAATGGGAAATAAAGGTGAATACAGGTTAGATGAAAATGGTAATTTAGTCAGAGAATTTGTGTCCAATCAATTAAAGATTACTAATACATTCTTTGCACAAAAAAATGATATCCATAGGTTTACATGCACAGCAAGAGGGCAACAATCTATTATTGACTATGTAATGGTCAACAGAAAATTATATCCTGATGTAGCAAACACCAGAGTACAGAGGTAATGATATATACTCAAATCGAAACCTCGTTATCTCAAAAATAAGAATGATTGCTAAAAGATCAAGAAGTTTATAAGGTTTATCTGCAACAAGATGTAGGAATAAGATACTTATGTCAAAGTCGATTGCGACAGTGCTTAGTGGAAAAACCAACAATTAATGATGCCAAAAAGATTGAGACATTATAGTTTCATCAATACTGAAAGTAACAGATAAAGCCATCGGTAAGACAAGAAATTTAGAAGTAAAACTGGACTTAAAATTTGGAATGAAGACGTTGCAGAAGCAGTTAAACAAATTTTATCTAAAAAAAATCTTATCTAAAAGTGATACAGGATCGAACACCAGAAAATGAGACTGAGTATAAAAGAAAAAGAAATATAATTATTACAATAACAAAGAAACAGAAACAAGAATCATGGGACAGAATAACCAATTCAATAAAAGATGATGGCTATGATAGACAAGAATTGTCATATAAGCTTATAAAACATCTTAACAAAGATGAGAAGGATACTACTAAAATAAATGTAATTGAAGCAGAATCATTTATAAAACACTGTAAAAAAAAGTATGGTATAATAAAATTTACGGATAGAAAGAAGAGGATGTTGGTGTAGATCTTACTGATGTTAAAGAAGTTTATCTTATAGACATAAAGGAAACCTATGCAGTATTTAGATAATTAAAAAATATAAAAGCTACTGGACAAGATAAAATTATAATTTATTAAAGATGTTGGAATGATTCAAAAATTCAGATACAGACACTTTGCTTAATATTTATCGAAAAAGGAGAATCATTCTAGAAGACTCGCGGAAAGCCAAAGTTATTTCACTCTTTAAGAAAAGAGAGAGAAAATCATATGTTAACTATTGAGGAATTAGTTTGTTAAATATTGGATATAAAATATATGAAAAAATTATAAATAAAAGGCTCAAGGTAGTAACATATTTTTTTCTACTAGAAGAAAAATTTGGATTTAGGAATGAAAGATCGAACATAGATAACATGTTTTGCCTCAAACAGTTTTTGAAGAAGAGAATTTAACTTACTTACATTGCTTTTGCGAATTATGAAAAGGCATTCGATAAAATAAATGGGGAGAAAATAACGCAAAAGAATGGATATCCAAAACGTTTAATACAAGTCACCCAGAATATGTATAAAAGTACAAAAATTGTGTTAGATCCGGAATACAAACTAACAGAAGAGATAAAAATTAACCAAGGAGTGCGACAAGGTTGTATACGACCCAATTAGGAAAATGTCCATCCTGGAATAAAAATAAGTAAACTGTGCTATTTGCAGATGATCAATTTATCCTACACAGAAATTAAGGCTCCAAAAATCAATACATATATTAAACATTATTAATTGAGATTAAAAATTGCAGTTGTTTCGTACAAAAACAAAAGTTACGGCATGCCAAGGGAAATATCCTATCATGGTCAAAATATTGATTGACAATCAACCAATAGATCATGTCTCAAGATTTATCTACCACGGTTGTGAACTATCTTTTAATGCAGATAACGAAGTGAAGCAGAAACTTTACCAGTTTCAATACATGGCTACATATACTATTCGGCGAACGCTGAAAGATCCCAAGAAAAGACTGAACTCAAATTTTATAAAACAACGGCAGCACCGACTTTGATGTATAGCAGTGAAACGTGCATAAATAAAATTCAGTCATCTGAAATGAAGTTCCTAAGATCAGTAAAGGACATTCCCGGAATGACAGGAGTAGGAATGAAGAAATAATGCAAAAACTGAATATTTCCTGCCTGAATCACAGAATTTCCCAAAAACGGGGTTGTAAGGATGGGTAATGACAGATTCCGAAGTTTGCACTGCAGTACCATCCTAAAGGAAGAAGAGATATGGGTAGACCCATGAAGAAATGGTTAAAAAACTGAGGTCAGAACAGGCTTCTGGCTTATCCATGAAGAGGAATTAAGTAAGTAAGATAGTAGGTGAAGATCAGTTTGGGTTTAGGAAAAACCGCGGTGATTGAGAAACAATTCTGGCTTTAAAATTAACACATGAAGGACGGATCAAGAAAAACAAATGACATTTGTTGATTTGGTAAAAGCGTTTAATAATGTTAGGTGAGACAAGACGTTCAAAATTTTAAAAAAGTCTGGTCTAAAGTAACGAGTTAGAAGAATATTTTATAATATATATAACAATCACAGGCTATAGTAAAAGCAGAGAATCATGAGAGACATGCATCAGTTAAAAAGAGTGTGAGCAAGGTTGTAGTCTATTCCCACTAATAATACACTTTTATGGAGAGGAAGCAATAAAAGAAGTGAAAAAGTTGAATGTGGCACGTGTGTCTAAGGAGAAAATATTAATATGCTACGATTTGCTGATGACATTGTCCTGTTAGAACAGACAGGATGTGGAGAAGTTACTAAATGGCATGAACAAAATAGTGTAGAAAGACTTTGAGCTAAATATAAACCAAATCAAGTCAAAAGTGATGAAATGTAGTAAAAATGATAACAATGACAGTAGATTAAATATAAAAATAGGATCGGATGCGGTAGGAGCTGCTGCTTAGGAAGTAAAATTATTAGTGAAAACAACCTTCATGAAAAAGATAAACCTTTTAGTTTCAAATATTGATCTAGGACAAAGAAAGAACTTTTAAAAATTGTACGTATGGAGCACAGCACTTTATGGTAAGAAAGTATGGACTTTAGGAATACGAGAAAGAAAGGAAAATTGAAGCATGAGACGTGGTGCTATAGAAGATGCTGAAAATTAAGTGGAAAGATAAAGTACGAAATGAACGTGTATTGGAAATGATGGGTGAGAAAAGAAGTTTGTGGAAGAGTCATACAGAAAGAAGAAACAGGATCGTGGGTCACATTTTAAGACATGTGGGATTGGTTAATTTGTTAGTGGAGGGAACAGTGGAAGGTAAGAACTGTAGAGGCAGACAAGCGGATAATTGAAGCTGAAGGTTATAATGGGTAAATTGAGATGAAGAGGTTAGCACAAGATAGGCAGGGGTGGAGGATTGCATCAAACTAGTCGAGAGACTAATTGCAGCCAAAAAACATTTTTTCATTCAGTGTGCTAAAAATTAACTTCGTCGTAATTGATTAACTAAATAGAATGAATACTAATAAAATAACGTTCATAACTTTGATTTTGTAATATTCGCTGCAGAAAACCCTACCTCCTTAATGCCAGACTTATCATGGAATCTACTATTTAAATCAAGCTGCATACATGTAACCATGTGACACGATTCCCAACGTAAATCACTGTCAAAGCGCTAAATCTATCAACTTGTTGAGTGGATATAGCAACTCTGTTCACTGTGCGCCATCCGCCATATAAATCTGCCTATTGTTTCTCAGTGAAAGTAGTGCATGGGTGGGTATAACAATTGCCTTCAGCAGTGCCGAATAAAGGAAGGGGGTGGGGTGGGGGGGGGAGCAAACCGGGAGACTTGCCCCGGGTGGCAACTTGAAGGGAGTGGTAAACTCATGTTTCAAGCGCAGCAGTCTCAAGGTTTTCCTCTGGCTCGAAAAATTCGTGGATCCATCGCTTACCTTTAGTCCTTAAATTTAGAATATTTATGACTATTTACATTTTCGAGGCGATTAGAATAGCAGTTCCAAGAAAAAAATAACTCTGTAACTTAGCAATAATTCTGGAGGAGCGCATAGAAAAATGAGCGATAAATAGATATTACTACATCAAAATTTTGCCATGTAAAAACTCAGTCAATCCTCAAAAGTTTAAAAATATGTCCCTGTTAACGTCTTGGGAGGAATTTCAATTGTTGAAAGCCACCCGTTGAAGATTATTGAGTACAAATCAAAAAATTCAACTGCTTAGAGTACTTCAAACGCTAATATTATGGTTAAGTGTTGTAATATCGTCATTAAAAATGTATGTTGCCACATAGTATGTTGGTTAAAACAATAAAACTAGCATTTTTTACTCAAATTTATTCATTAGACTATTTTTTGTTAGTTTCGAAGCTTTTTGGAAATGGCGTAGATTAGAGAATTGAATACTGTGAGCTTGAAAGTCATGTGTGACTATATCTTTTACATTAGCTATGCTTACAATTCTGATGTGTATTGTGGGGGGGGGGGTCATTACTATTGCTGTAAGTTTTAATATCAATTTGATTATTTATTTTAAATTATGAAATTAATTTTCAGATAGCAAGGATCCTGATTGCTGTTGATGACAGACATAAAATGCTTAATTTATTGTTTCCCTATGTACATAGCCGCATACATTTAACGTTACGTTAGACATTATGTGTACTTGCAAGCAAAAGCAATATCCGGCTTTACAATTTGCCTGAAGATAGCAAACATAAACTGAATATTAAATACTTCATTTTAAAATTAAGAACATGATAACATCGTGGAAACAGCCAACAATTGAATGTTACATGAATGGTGGATAAAATCCCATGGGCGCCGAATTGAATTGGAAAAGATGAACAATATTAAGGCTCAAACTGAACTTGCAAGGAGCTTTAAAGATCATGAGGTCATTTGCCAGCTAGCTTTGAAATGGAATCGAGCAGAGATGCTGTTTCATGGGTCGATTACGGACCCTTCAAAGTTTCTGCAAACCATAAAACAATGATGGACGATGGAATACATTACCAAAAATCACCCGCATTAGCAGCGGTGGCGTGCGGCTTTGGTCTCTAAGTTGTCCCACCAGTGAATGGACTGCATAAATCACCCAGCCTGTGATCGAAGCCAGAGCCCGCCAGTACAGTGCCACTCCGCACTGTGAAGTGTCTCGACTCGACGACCGCTGACCACACAATGACCAAGTATATCCGCTTCTCCTCCCTCTTCCCAAACTCCTTCTCGAAGTTTCGTTAAATGGAAAAAGAAACCACGAATTAACATCTGTAGACCCCGTATATGATACGGCATTGGTTGTTTAACTTCTTCCCAAAACCACGTGAGGCTCGAAGTCAATCTTATTTGCCCTGGCCTCCCGCGCGTCGCTCACCCCTTCCACCGCACATGTATCCCTGCGCGGGGCTCAACGCACTGACCTTGTCAGCTAACGGTGCCTATCCACTCTGGGCGCGCGAACAGTAACTCGCGTCAGCCCACTCGTTCTGGAGATTTCCACCGGATATACCGTTGTCAGCTTCAAAATCTCTCCTGCTCTTCCAACTAGCAGTTATATTATTAACAAATTAAGGCAGCCTGGGATATCAATTACGTTGATCAGATAATTAATTTACAAAATATTCACAAATATTAAATTAATCTGAATATAAAAAAATGATATTTAAATATTTGTAGTACGCCACAATCCTGCGTGCTACAGGTGTCTTACAGCATATACCAATTAGAATTTCTGTTCAGATTCTGGGACTTGTAGCTCCAACATGGAAAATGGCACCGTTTCTTCTGAGAAGAACAAAATTTTATCGACTATCCACAATTAACAACCACCTCAAAAGTACAAACTCTGCAATACCGTCATCAGACTGTTTTTATTCCAAGGAAAAATAATTTTTTTCGTAATGTTCTGTGCCCAACCTTACTTCTAACAAAACTGCTTAGTTACTATATCGACTGTTGTTTTGCATTCCATTTTTAGTGCAATAGGGATTATCATCTGGATCCATTTTTGTTTTGTTTTACTATTATGAATTGTTCTGTAGGAAAGTTTTCGTAAAAACTCACATCGCGGACATTTTTTTAAAAGTAGTGCTTGGTTTTCACAGCTTGGCGTTAAGTTGGTAGAGCTGGTAGTATCCCAAAGCATAGTACACACTGGGATTCTTTGTCGTGACTCATTGTCGCAGTTCTGAATCCCACCCAGGGCCGCATTTAAGCATAGGCTACATAGACTGTAGCCTAGGAGCCCGCCCCACAAAGGGGGGGCCGCACCACAAAGAGGGGTCCCGCACCACAAATCTGGGTCTCCCGCCTGGGCCAGTAGTAGAGCTAAAAAAAAAGGTCGCCCATAAATATTTTGGCAGAATTTTTCAAAATTTAAGCGACAGGGGGGCCCGCACCACCTGTGTAGCCTAGGGGCCCAGAGAACCTAAATGCGGCTCTGATCCCACCTCAACTGCGTTTTCGATACTGAATATTGAATCTCGGGTGTGAGCTCCATTCGAAATGGGATTTTCTAACACATTGTCGCTCACCACGTATTGTGTGGATTTTTTTCCTAAAGGGGCTTGCGAACGAGCATCATTTTTACAGCAAAGTGTTGCCGGCTAGTATTGCGTCCGAATGGCCGCAATGTTGCGGCAATATAGTCGCATAGCCGTGCAATAAAGCTGAGATCCCGGCTGCAAGCAATGTTGTCACCTTAGCGATTTTCTCGCTAGATTTACTTTTGAAGCTCGATATCGATATTCTTAAATATATTATAGCTAAAAAAATATTTGGTGATTTTTATTTATATTCAACCTTGCACAGTTTCTAAAATTATACTGGCAACACTGCACAGTCATGACTAGTATAAAACATTGCCAGGAATCACAAACACAATTACAGAAAAAATCTTTGACCATAGATATAACTCTTTCGTCTATACGTCCTTGTTTGACTATGCCTGTCTTGAGTTGGGTCATGTTAGTATCAGTTTCAGTTAGTGTCGAAGCGTTCGCGAAAGTTATCCAAATAAAGTTCTGTTCCTGTGGTGTGTGAAGTGGTATCTATCGCTCTCTATGGAAGTGCCACTGAGAAAGAAGACTGTTTATACACAAAAATATCAGAGAGAATGGGAAACTAAAGACGAGTTTAAAATTGGTTACAGCCTGTGGTAAACGAAACTACAAGAGCTTTTTGTACCTTTTGCCACTGTGAAATATTCGCAATAATTAATAATATAAAGGAATTCTGTGAAACAAAAAAAGCAGAAAGACAAATGTGACGCAATTAAAAAAAAAAAAAAAACGGATTGAATTTTTGCCAGCATCTAAAGATAATATGGACTCCGTTAAAGTTGGAGTTACGTTTTCCCAGTTATTGCAGAACACACATCCATAGCACACATTGACCACTTGTCTGAAGCTTTGAAAAAATTTACTACTGATTCGAAGTCTGCAAAGAATATGAAAATGCACATAACGAAATGCACTGATGTAATTAAAAATGTCTTGGGTTCACATTTTAAACAGATGGTTTTGGATGACTTTATTTCTCAAAAGTATAGTGCTCTTTTAGATGAATTTACTGACCTCAGTGTATCAAAATTATTGGGCATAGTCAGTACATATTTTAGTTGCACGCAAAATAGTTATATATTGGAGCAACTGAAGAGCGCTGATGCTCCTGGAATTGCTACTGCTTGGTAAACTGTTTACAATCTCATGGTTTTTTTTACTGAAGAACTTGATTGGAATTGGGGTAAATAACGCCTCTGTCATGTCCGGGATAAATAATGGTGTACATAATATATTGAAAACGGAATATGGCTTACCCAATTTAATTCTTGTTAGATGTGTTTACCATTCTCTGCAATTACCAATGTCACATGCTTCTGAGCAAACGTTACCACGAAATATAGAATTTCTCGTCACAGAAACCTATAAATGGTTCTCACATTCATCAAAACATAATGACGAGTACAGAGAAACATTTGAGGCGATAAATTGTAACGGAAAACCGGTGAAAATATTGAAGTCTTCTGACACTCATTAGCTGTCCACTGAAGAAACTGTGACCAGGATTTCGTCACAATGGAAAAAATTAAAATTACATTTTCTGGAGAATAGAGATAATTGTTACACAGCAAATATACTTCATTCAGTGGAACGCAACAAACAATGTCATTGAATTCTGGGCTGAATTCTGGCATCATTCAGGTCGCTCCTTAAAAAGCATACATAAAAGGCGATTAGTCTCATCGGCATAGATAAAATAAAGCATATTTGCTGTATAGCAATTATAAAATTGCTGCTGGAATAAACAGTGGCGTAGCTAGCATGGGTGACACCCGGGGCGGATATGGATGGTGTCACCCCATGAAAACTTGAATTCAACGTACTGCAAAATATATTTTATTACGGGTAAAATATGATATTAGTAAAACATGATTAAATAAACATTTATTATTATTTACAAATAGCACTTTATTTATGGAATTGTAATATTATTAACATTTGAAAGATAGACAAATAAACAAAAACAATAATAACTTTCAGAATCTCTTCTTTCTAGCTTTAACAGCTGCAAACCCGATAGTCCAATCTCCGATATTAGCATTTCGAGTTGCTTCATGTTCAATAGTCAACACGGCAAGATTGTTTAGCCTCGTGTTGCTCACTGGTGTCGAATGTAATTTGTGATTAATTTTAACTTACTAAACGTCTATACATTGTAGCAACTGGTATGCAAATTTTAATAAATAACTTTAGAACGTCCTTAATATTCCACGATGAATTTTAAACAGTCCAGAGCTACCCGATCATTTATTACTGCCGCTGTAACATAGACTCCTTTTAAACGCCTTCTCAACCTTAGTATTTTCAAGAGAAGTTCTAATTCTCATAATTCAACGTAAAAGCCACTAAATTTTGATACAGCTATTTTTAATTCCTCCATGTTCGCCAAAAGCAAATTATTTGTCTGTAGAATCTCAAGGAATGAAACTATATGTTGAACAGATTTTGATCTAATTCGGAGTTCGGTGTTGAATCCGTCAAAATATTCCAACATATCTGTTTGATTTTCAGCTCCTATTGCGTGGCTACTTCAACAACCAATCGTTTTTTTAATTCCAACCCTTAGTTCTGTTGGAATGTTTTAGTCCTGTTATTTTTTATAGCAAGTTCTTTTGCCCCTTGTCCAATATATATTCTTGAATATAAAGACGAAGTGCTTTTATTATTGATTGTTAAAGGCTAAAAGTTTTACCCTGCCGTGCAATCTGACAGTTTAGTTCCCCTAATACATCATTCCAAAATAAAAGAATAAGGTTATTAATAGTACCTCTGGTGTCTACATTTTCTTGTTGATCACATAACTGATTGCAGCCACAATTTCACGAAAATTTTCTGTTAGTGCTTTTACTGCAGCAGTATGAGCACTCAACCTCTTGTTGGGAGTCCTTTAACAGATGATCAAATGTATTCAGTAAGCACTTCCGGTTGGTGCACATGGAGAAAAAATGTTAAAATACTTTCATCAGTTCCGAAAAACGTAACACAACATGCAACACAAATTAATCCAATAATCAGTATATCCAACGAAAAAGGTTTTATTATTTGTTTTAGTAATGGCTTTTACTCCTCAAGGTACGCCGCTGATATTAGAGCTACATTGTCATATATCATACTTAACCTTGAGAACGACCAATCACTTAACCTAAACCGTCAATATACAGTTTCTTCAAAATTTCATTCCTTAGACCAACAGATTTTTTTCTGTTTAAGGGAAAAAAATCCTAGGAAACTTCTTTTTACTTTCCTGTTACAAATTTTCACAAAATGAATCGCTTCAGACATTCGATCAATGTGTGAAATGTCAGGTCATTTACAAACATAATATTGAAATATTTTACAGATTTAGTTTCATTAACGAATTAAGATTTTAAGGGGTTCGATAAGACATTAATGAATTCATGTTCCAAGATGTGCTCTTTCATCACTACATCATATTTTGAAAGTAGTTGGACCAGTTCTAAAAATTTTCAGTTATTTTGGGGTCATGTCCTTCATCGCGTCCACGAAATGCTTGGTTTCGTTAAACCAGAAACAAAATTATCTCCAATAATCTAGTTTTGCTTTTCAGTGTTAGTTAATTGTAAGGGTCCGTCCTCTATTGTTTTGTGGAATTTTAAAGTTATTTCTAATATACTTTTCAAGATTTTCAAGATATTCATTTGTAGTTTCATGTTCTGTCAATTTAGGATTTAGTTTCCACCACTTCTGAAATCCAGTCACAAACGTATATCCAGTATTAGTGTTATAGACAGCAAACAAACCACAACAAAAACAATACCGACTGTTAATGATTGTTCAGTCTCTGATTAAAATTCAATTTTATTGAGAAACAGATGTTCGATATCACCGTCGATTTAAGGAACATGTAAGAATTTAAGAACCTGTATTCCGCATAGAGCTTATCGATAATAGAGATATTCTTCTCGTCTAAACTTCAGAATCATTTGCTTATTAATTTAATCGCGATTATATTTGCGTTCAGTAAAGTAAACTTACATTAACTGTTAGTTAAAGTACTTCTAGACGTTACGATTTCGCTAGCAAGATACGCGCTTCCGACTGTGTTAAGCACACGCTCCTCAAAAACTATTCACCAATGACACCGATATAATCAACATAACAGGTGGTAGGAAAAGGTTTCAAAGTTCTGCACTTGTTGGAGAGAGTGATGAGGGGATGTACGAGAGAAGTCAAGGAATTGGGTTACAAAACTTTGGTCAGACCATTGCTCGAATATGGTAGTGTAGTATGGGACCCTCATTTTACGTATCAAATACAGGAGTTGGAGAGGGTGCAAAAAAGGGCTGCTAGATTTGTTTCTGGAAATTATCGCAGAATGCAATCAGTGACGGATATGATAAAGGAGCTGGAATGGGATTCATTGCAAGACAGGAGGAGGATGAGGAGGGTCATGGGAGTGTACAGGGCATATACTGGCGATGAGGCATGGAAAGATATTGGCAATAGGTATGAAAAGTAGTGCATGGAAGGGAAAAGATGACCATGACCACAAGCTGGCACTCGATTTCAGGCACAAGGGTGTGGGAAGATTCTCTTTTTTTGGTAAGGGTGTCAGGGATTAGAATGAGTTACCAAGAGAAATGATGAATAATTTACCGAAAACGTTGAAAGAATTTAAAGATAAAATTTGTAGAGGGCAAATGTAGGTAGGTGCAGGATAGGGGGAAGATGGGTGTGTAGGGAAATTGCCACCGGAGCCTGTGCTCCATTGCAATTAAATTAAATTAAATCAACGAACCCTTGGACACGTTAGGATTGATTTGAAACATGACAGTGTTGCTAGTTTTATGCTCGTTCTTTTGAATCATCATATTTGAATAAATTCGAACATGCTCTTTCGATATAGGAGAATGTAAATCGGTTAACTCGAAAGAACTTAAATTATTCAACACAAATCTGTAAGATGATAAATTCCAAATTACAAATACTTCAAGGTACTCGTGAGTCTTAGCCTGAAAGCTTATTGAATTCTAATGAGAAAACAATTTAAAAAAAAATTAAAAAATTTCGTGACATGTGTCAAATGTCTGAGCTTAATTCATGACCCGACAGTGGAAATGAAAGACTATGCGGTTTCGACATACACCTGGCCGATGTTTTAATTTAGTGTTAGAAGGAAATGCGACATTTTTCTTTATGTAACTACGGGGAATTATATACTTCCTTTTGTTTTAGCAGTTTTAGATATCTTTCCTTTTAATCAAAAACTTCCTCGCTTCATACAATAACTATCTAAAAACTTACATTAACGCAACCGCCGCTTCTAACCAGCCAAACATCAGTCGCACGGCAAGTACAACCATTTTCTTTGATTGCTGGAGCCATAGAACGATGCTCTGTTTAAGAGTGCATAGCTTACAATAAAAATACTGTACTGTAACGAAAGCGCACAGTGCATTGGATTGCATTTGAAACAGTGCTAGATAAACTTAAAAAATATTTAAAATAATAAAAGTAGGAATGGTTCAACACCAAAGAATACGAGAAGTTCATCAAAAAAAGTTTCTTTATCACACTATTTTTTACTATTTTCTTTCATGAAATGTGGGTGTCACCCCCAAACGGGTGACACCCGGGGCCGACCGCCCCCACCACTCCCCCCCCCCCCCCCTTAGCTACGCCGCTGGGAATAAATACCTTTCTGGAGTTATCTGATTTAGCCATGTCCGTTTTATCACTTCCTCATTCGAATGCCGCAGTAGAAAGGATTTTCAGTACAGTGTACATTGTTAAAAACACATTGAGGATTGGGATGGCTGTAAATACTCTTAATAGCTTCTGGCTGGTGTGATTGATGCAGCTGGTAAAGATCCTAAATGCTCTTTTAAATCTAAGATTGACGTTTCATCTCATCCTTCCACATCTTCAAGTTCTGCAACTCCAACGATAGACTAAGATGATGAAGAAAAAATACCGATTCAATAATTTATTGTTGATTTTTAATACAATGTTTTCTTGAATTTAATGAAAATACTAATTATTAAAATATTTTATATTACTTAGCTTACCATTTTCCTTTATTTTATTTAGCGATTTCTAGCGAATCGTTTAGTTCTAAATATCCCGTAAAGTAGTGAGTTTTGAGATCAGGTCTAGCGACTTTTGTTTTCGTGAGATGGCTACACTGACTGTAAGTCGCACTGATGCCGGCATTGCTGTGCGTGATGAGTCAGATCGCAACTTCCTGTGTTGCCCGCCCCGGTATCGGTAGTGGCTAGAAACGTATACTTGACGAGAAAACATTGCAGCTGCCTATATGGCTCGAACGGCCGAATTCCTTTTTTTTAAAAAAAAAAAAAAAAAAAAAAAAAAAAAAAAAAAAAAAAAAAAAAAAAAAAAGTTATTGTGTTCAAGTACGGTGCGTTTTGGACCTTTATTCATTTACCAAGTGGTTTTTTACCTGTTTTTTATTTTTAATAAAATCATTGAAATAGTTCAGTGTCGAAAAGAATAAATGGACTCTAAATTTCATCCTAGAATTATTCTTACACCCAGCGTTGTGGGATGTAGAAGCATCTATTTACAAAGACCGAATAAAACAAGAAAGACAGTTTTTAATCTTTTCTGTACCCGACTACACGAATTTCAACTTTAAATTCTTTCAGAGTTTTTAGTAAATTATTCTTCATTTTTCTTGGTAATTTATTCTAATCACCAATTTACGTACGAAAGAAAAACTTCCCACACTATAACGTCTGAAATCGAGAGCCAGCTTGTTGCGGTCATCTTTTCTCTTGCACCTCTTTCAATTTTTTCACCAATTTATTTCCAAGCCTCATCACCAAGGAGCTACTTATTGAAGACTAGAAATGTAAATACCTTGGCATTACATTTGATAGCAATCGTAACTGGACAGGTGGTAGGGAAATGGTTTAAAATTAGAAGTGGGCAAAGTGACTCAATAAAAAGAGCGGTGTTCATTTAATCACTCTACGAAAAGAACTAGTTCACTAACTCAGTTTAAACAAAAAGAGCAGTTATATCCATTTGAGGGTAGTATCTGTTCGTTTTATTTACAATTAGACTGATTTCTTAGGTTAATCTCACATTGGTTATTTTCATTTATTTTTTATTTATTCTAAAACATTTTTGTTTCTTAAATACTACCGGATTAGTTTCACGCATAAAAGGTCATATCAAAGTGTCAATGAAATATTGTTCGGCTTGCTGGGAATATTTGTATATAGTTAGTTTTACATTAATTTATTTACAAACACAAAGTACAATCAATTTTAAAGAACTTTTTGCTGTAAATGAAATCATGGTTACTGTTCACAAGAAAAATTTTACTTATTTTGCCTTTCAGCAGCCTTCTTCTTTTTTCAGTGCAAATTTTTCCAGCTTTTGAAAATATTCTTCTACAAGGCACGCTTGTAGCCAGAATACACAAAGAGAAGCAGAAAGAGAAGCGGAGCGGGACGTCACAATCGAATGAACTAGCTCCCCAGTGGCACTGCTCCGCGCTGTGCTGAGCGCTGGAATCGGATAACGTCGCGAACGAACTAGCTCTTTTCGTTCGCGAGCGCTGGGATCAGAGAACGTTGCGAACGAGCTAGCTCTTCTCGATCCTCGGGATTTCTTATTCTTTCAGAGCGGAGTGGATAAACATTGAACGGCGTGGAACAGAGAACAAACATGAATCGGACCGCGGGCGACAGTGGCAAAGCCGAAACCGACTTATTGTTGGCGCACACTCGATTGAAGTTCAATCCAGACCGACACACCACCGTCATTACGGCTTCCAAGAAGAACTACCGTTCACTTTTTGTGAGCGAAAGTTCACTCGCTCTTTCAAAAGTACTCACTCGCGAACGACCCATCTCTATTAAAAATCCTTCACCTGTTGGAAAGAGTAATGAGGGGATGCACTAGAGAAGTAAGGGATTTGGGGTACAAAACTTTGGTCAGACCACTGCTGGAATATGGTGGTGTAGTTTGGGATCCACATTTTGGGTATCAAATACAGGAGTTGGAGGGGGTGCAGAGGAGGGCTGCCAGGTTTGTTTCTGGAAATTACCGCAGAACACAATCGGTAACTAATATGATAAAGGAGCTGGAGTGGGATTCATTGGAGGATAGAAGGAGGGTGAAGAGAGTCATTGGACTGAACAAATCCTATACCGGTGATGAAGCATGGAAATATATTGGTGGGAAAATTAAGAGAGGTGCTTGGAAAGGCAAGGTTGACCATGACCACAAGCTGGCACTTGATTTCAGGCATAAGGGTGAAGGATTTTTTTTTTTTTTTCATAGGAAAGGGAGTGAGGGACTGGAATAAATTACCAAGACAAGTAATTTAAAGTAAAAATTAGTAGAGGGCAAAAGTAGGTTGGAAGGGGAAAGGGAGGGGGTGTAGGGAGATTGCCACCGGAGCGGGAGCTCCATCGCAATTTTATCAATCATTCTTATTATTACAATATACGCCTTGTACACTCCCATGACTTGCTTAACTTTCCTGTCTTTCAATGACTCCCATTGCAGCTACCTAATCATATCAGTTACTGTTTTCTGCGGTAATTTATAGAGACAAATCTAGCCAGTGGCGTAGCTAGGTCAAAAAAATTATTTTGGGCCCTCAGGCCAGATGGGCGACCTTTTGCTTTGCGTTGCTGGTAGGGCCCCCCCTGAGCTGAGGATAGGGCCACTTGAATTGTGCTTAGAGACCCCCTGAGCAGTGAGGGCCCTTAGTGAAGGGCTTCCTGTGTCTCAGGTACGGTAGAGCTAAAAAAAAAAAAAAAAAAGTCGCTGCTTGGGGGCCCCGTGAGCGTAGGGGCCCCGGTGCACTGCACCGCCTAGCCCCATAGTAGCTACGCCCACGCCCCTAAATCTAGCAGACCTTGCACACCTGCTGCACAATACTAGAATCGTATGAATCTGATACTCTGAATAAACCCATTAAACTCTTGTACAAAACGCCAGTAGATTGATAACCAGTTTAGTAGCTTTCCTCATGATGGTATCATTATTTTTTTTTTAAATTTCCAATGATAAAAATCAAAACTTCGAAGTTACTTTTAAACACGTAATTATTCAGTTCTATTTTTCTGTCAACATGCTGAGTTAGGTAAGGTCACATCCACTCCTTTTTCTTTCTTTTATCATTTTCCAATACTACATATTCAGAACCACAGCAAATTTGTCCTCTGCCATGATGCTGATTGTTGTGCACACAAGGCGTGTAAACACAAAATGTAGAGCAATAATAAAGCGCATCAAATGCCCGGAAATAATTGAGCCACACATTCCTGAGATGTTTATTCAACAGATTGTAATAGGTGCTAGCTAAACCATTTAAAGTTTCAGTCGACGAAATAGAAAGAAATTTCACACGTAGAAGTTTTGCAGAAGAAATATGGAAGTTCACCAGCAAATTTTTTTGTTGGCTTTGGTATGCTGCCAATAACTGAATCATGAGGATAGTTATAATATTTTTGTTGATTTTATTGCAGATTAATTGAGAATTAGTGCCAGGCCTAGGGTTGCCTGAAAAACAATTTTTCGTGACTATGCAACTAGTTACTAATTTTTTGTTTCCTTATACCAATTAATAACGTGGAGAAGCAAAAAAAGTAAATTTCATTTAAAAACTTCGTCCTTTTAGTTATAACCTTACATTCAGTTCACATACTGATGTCCGAAAGTATTTTTTTTTGTTAGATTTATATTGCAACGAAATATAATATATAAAATATAAGAAATTCAAAGTACGTGACATTTTATAGGTAACGGTCCAATAAGGGCGTACTGAGAATCAATTGTCCCTTTGGCCAGAAATTTGGAACACACTTTCCTCAGGACATATATTTCAATAAAAAGTGCATATTAAAGCAAAAATAAATGTACCTTAGACATAAGATAACACGAAATTTCCCGTATGCGATAGTGTTGGCAGTAGAGTTGACAGCCATTTCTTAACACATCTTTGCCGCCCACGATAGCATCCCTTCCTCCATGATAGCATCAGCACCAATTGATGTAAAATCGCTGGCAAGATTTCGTGATACCATATGAATACATTCCTACGCCGTAGATAATAAAATCTATTTATTGCTTATTAAGTTCTGTGCAGCTACCCATATTTTGAGGTTTTTTTCCCCCTTCATTAGTATGTGTTTTGTGGCCTTTATATGCACATTTTGTAAAATATTACTTCATAAGGAAACTGTTTACCAAATTTCAGATCAAATGGATAATTAATTATCGGTACGCCCTTAATGGACCACTGCCAATATTAATATTATCCTAACCCACAGAGAGGTATAGAATTATATAATCAAACATAAATTTTTGTTAGATTACAGCTGCTGTCTCAAGGCAAAATAGCATTTCCATAACAGTTAACTAAAATATATATATATATATATATATACATTTCTAAATGCTGATACGGAGATTTCTACGATAACCATAGCTCCGCAAAATTAATGATGGATTCTTATGAAACTGGACGAGACGTATCGAAAGTGAAGAACAATTTTTTTTTTTTTTTTTTTTTTTTTTTTTTTTTTTTTTTTTTTTTTTTTATATCTCGCTTAGTTCTTGAGATATTGTATCTCAAAATTGAAGTGGTTAGATTGAAATGCGGCCTGGACCAGAAAAAACATTTCACCAAAGCCACAAGGAAATACAGGCCGGACGTGGATACTAGTTGTTTTAATTTAATTTAATTTAATTGCAATGGAGCACAGGCTCCGGTGGCAATTTCCCTACACACCCATCTTCCCCCTATCCTGCACCTACCTACATTTGCCCTCTACAAATTTTATCTTTAAATTCTTTAAAAGTTTTCGGTAAATTATTCATCATTTCTCTTGGTAACTCATTCCAATCCCTGACACCCTTACCTAAAAAAGAGAATCTTCCCACACCCTTGTGCCTGAAATAGAGTGCCAGCTTGTGGTCATGGTCATCTTTTCCCTTCCATGCACTACTTTTCATACCTATTGCAATATCTTTCCATGCCTCATTGCCAGTATATGCCCTGTACACTCCCATGACCCTCCTCATCCTCCTCCTGTCTTGCAATGAATCCCATTCCAGCTCCTTTATCACATCCGTCACTGATTGCATTCTGCTATAATTTCCAGAACAAATCTAGCAGCCCTTTTTTGCACCCTCTCCAACTCCTGTATTTGATACGTGTTTTCTACCTACAGGTTGTGGTTTGGTTTAAATGCAGCCTGAACTAAAAACGTAAACAAAGGAGCAAGGAACTATACCTATAACTGATTTTTAAATTCCAATATATCAACAACTAAGGGATGTATCAAAAAATTATTCTTTATTTTCGATTTGTCTCGTCGAGTTAGATAATATTTTATCATCAAATTGCAGCGCCCGCTCACCGTAGAGCTGCCATAATACCGAATAAAACACTTTTATATCGATTTTATTAAGCATGTCACTTTTTCGTTATACTTATTGAAGAATTAATCAATTACATAGTGGGTTGATTAGCGTATTCCTTTTACTAGAATTTACCAAAATTCGGGGAACCGGTTATACTAACCAAAGACAAAAAGCAACACAATTTAAGCACAATCCAAAGATTAGTAGAGTCATCTTAGATCAGATCACTTCAAGCGCAAAGATGTTTACAGTGAATTAAATATTAATTCTACTTATTGAGTTTGATTTAGTTATTCGGTTTATTTACTGAAAACTGAGTAAATAAACAAAGTCAAATATTAAACAGAATGAGAAATGTAGTAATGTGATCTTATGACGGTGTTTCTTGAATCTCAAATACAGAGCGATCTGTGGCCATATTTTTTCCATCTCAAAATGCCTTTAATTTATTGCTCCATTCCTTGCTACATAAAAGTCACAAGCTATTTTCCTGGATTTTAATTTGGACCATAAGCTCTAAAAAATTGAAAACACCATCCAAATTGCTGCGCTATTTTTTTGCGTGATACCATTTCATACCTCCAGACACACGCTGCTTGTTTACAGATTTATCCTAGTATTTACTGATTAACAATGGAACTCCGTTCCATAAATAACAATTATAATAATAATAATTACCCGCTCCAATGGCAATCTCCCTACAGACTCCCCCTTTCTCCTTTTCTCTTCCGTCCTACTTTTTCCCTCTACTAATTTTTACTTTAAATTCCTTCAGTGTTTCCGGTAAATTATTCATTACTTCTCTTGGCAATTTATTCCAGTCCCTCACACCCTATCCTAAGAAAGAAAATTTTCCCACACCCTTATGCCTGAAATCAAGTGCCAGCTTGTGATCATGGTTAACCTTACACTTCCTAGCACCTCTCTTAATTTTCCCACCAATATCTTTACATGCTTCGTCACCAGTATAGGCTTTGTACACTCCCATGATTCTCTTCAATTTAGTTCTAGTCTCCAATGAATTCCACTCCAGCTCCTTTACAATATTAGTAACCGATTGTGTTCTGCGGTAATCTGACAAATCTGGCAGCCCTCCTCTGCACCCCTCCAAATCCTGTATTTGATACCCAAAATGTGGATCCCAAACTACACCACCATATTCCAGCAGTGGTCTGACCAAAGTTTTGTACCCCAATTCCCTTACTTCTCTTGTGCATTCCATCATCACTCTTTCCAACAGGTGAAGGATTTTGAACCCTTTCCTTACTACCTGTCTAATGTGTCGTGCCCAGTTAAGTTTGCTATCAAATGTTATGCCAAGGTATTTATATTTCAAGTCTTCAATAAGTAGCTCCATCCCCACTTTATAATCATTATCAACCTTTAGCTTTTTATCTGTGTACCTAATTAGCTGACTCTTCTTTGCATTTATCTCCATCCCAAGTTTACTCACCCAGCTAGTTATCCTATCTAGATCACCTTGCAGCTGATTACAGTCTTCTATTGTTTTAATCCTTTTATATAACATTATGTCAGCTACAAACAATCTAACTTCTGACAGTAAACCATTAACACAATCTTTCATTAGAATAACGAAAAACAATGGTCCCAATGCACTATTCTGTAGTACTCCCATGTTCACTCCTTCTTCTTTTGATACTGCATTTCCTACCCTAACTTTTTGCTTTCTACCTTTTAGGAATTATTCTACCCAGCAAATCACCTTTTAATCAACTCCAATAGTTTTTACCTTATTTAGCACCATTTTATGGCTCACTCTGTCAAAGGCCTTTGAAAGATCTAGTGCTACACTATCAACTTGACCTCCCCTGTCCATTTCATCAGAAATATCTTGCACATAACCTAATAACTGAAATTCACATGAATATCCTTGTTTAAAGCCATGTTGCCGACTTGAAAACCAGTTACTTTCCTCACAGACACTTCTAATATGGTTGCATATTAATCTCTCCATTAATTTACCCACCACTAATGTCAAGCTGATTGGCCTATAGTTTTCAACCTTGTTTGTCATCCCTCCTTCATAGACCGGTACTACTATCGCACTTTTCCGGTCCTCTGGTAAACAACAAGTATTCAGACTCAATTTAAATAATGTTTCAAGGTAAGGTACAATGTACCATCCTACTATCTTTAAGACATCTGTAGAAATATTATCAACATCGGTCCCTTTACGCTTTTTTGGATTCTTTAGTTCCTTCATTATATCTCCATATTTAATTTCAAATTTTCTAATGTGCTCACATCCATCTGTGTGGATATTCTCGTTTTTAGATATTACCCCTGAATTATTTTCCCTAATGCTCTCACTGAACCAGTTACTAAATACGTCTGCCTTTTTCAAATCCTTAGTTACTTCTTCTCCATCCTTATCTATAATTGTCTCAATACCCTCTCTTCCCCTCAGTTTCCTTACATAGCTATAGAAATTTCTAGATGCATCAGTCAGAGGTCCCTCTGCACTAAAAATACCCTTCGTAAACTCATCCTTAGCCAGTTTCTTTGACATTATTAATTCCTTGGTTAGTTGTTTCATGACTTCTCTACTACCTTGCTGTTTCTTAACTTTGTCATGTTCTCGTCTCACCAGTCTCTTTAACTTCCTCACCTCCCTGTTATAGTATGAAGGTTCTGTACTTGTCTTTATTCGCTATTTTGGAATAAACATTTCTGCACCTTTTTTTTATTATTTCCTTTAACTCTTCCCAGTCTCCACTGTACGTGTGCCATTCTACCATTTAATAAAATTAACCCTGAAATATCTTTTCAGATTCAAGATTTGTGGCTTTTTATAATTGTATCTATTTCCCCCTTCAATTCTGGCCACTGGTTTAATGAATCCCCTTATATCCATCACAGCTGCGTTAAGATCACTTATTCCTTCTGTTACTTGACACCCGATTAGGTTATCATCAGGCTTTATTGTCTATTTTACAAAAATTAAAGTATTTCACCATAGTTTACGGTTATGCTAAAGTATAGAAACCAAAAATAAAGTATGATACTTTATAATAAAGTGTGGTTGGCAATCCTAGCCATGCCTGAAAAAGAAATAACAGTGGCCCAAAGAGCTTAGTGGGTGAGCGGTAACGCTCGGGCCTGGTATTCGGGACGGGGCATGTTCCAGTCCCCTTACGGACATTCAGATTTCCGTTTTCCATGGTTTCCCGAAACCACTGCAGCCTAATGCTGGGATGGTTTCTTCAAAATGGCGTGGCTGTTTTCCTTCCAGTTCCTTGCTCCCATTTCTTTCACGCTTGTAATGACCTCGACGTCGACAAGACATGAAGCCATAAGTTAAAAAAAAATGAAATCGCAATCGTTGTAAATTAAGAACATACGGGCTTGAATTAAACACCTCAGAATACTACAGTAAAACAGAAATTCCTTCTCCTTCAACACAACACTTACGAAATTCTAGCTCAGCAGCTACATTCTGACAGTAAATGCGCTTCGGAATGTCTAGTTTCTTCGCCAAATTCTGATAGGAAGGATCCTGATTTAAGTAATCGTATTTTACAAACTTCTCGGAAAATTAAAGGCTTTTTCAGTTTGTATGTTACTCGTACTATATAATTTTTGTTAAATAAATATTACAGTCTCAAATGCTGTGTCACCTGATTCGAAATTTTTATGGTATAAATTAAACATCTGCAGTGATCTCCACATGCAAGGAATTGGTGTGTGGCAGTCAGCTTGAAACAGATTGTCTGCAATTAGTCTCTCGTCTATAAATCCAGTACCCAACCATTAACAACAGGCATTTGAAATCAGTGAGAATCAACCTCATAATATTTCTGAAACCTATCCCATGTTCAAGTTTGAAGATACGAAGTAGATTTTGGGCATGAATATTTCCCTTCTTTTTCTTCTGCGTCCTTTTTTAATGAGCAACAGAAGTTCTACTGACAAGAAAAATGTCTTGAAAATGAATCCAGCAGTGTGTGAATGGTGTCGTTGAATAAAAGTTGAAGAAGATAATATGTAGGTTTACATACGCCATTACAAGCATTTGCAGGCTGGAGAGCAATTGGTGTACGGAATATACGAAATACGACACACAAGATTCCAAACACATTTTCTACAACTCTTCTTGCTCTTGACAGTCTTTAGTTGAAAATGCGCTTTGTAGTACCCACGTCGTGATTACATCATATGTTCGGTCAATGCAAAAGCACTGTCTCCTATCAATACAAAACGCATATTTGGTCCACCTTATCATATTGGCTCTGGATCTGGCCACTTAAGCTGATTAGCAGCCAGAGTTATATTAAAAAGCAGTGTCTTGGAACACTCCACTGTCAGAAGATTTTCCTTTTGAACCACAGTTTTCATAAATAAAATTATAACCGGCATACACAATAGCCAATAGGACAATACTAAATTGTTCGTTGTAGTTATAATAGTCGCTGCCGGAATTGGAAGGAGCCTGAATCAAAACGTGTTTGCCAACAATAGATCCAAAGCAATGTGTGGAATTTCTAAAATATTTCATAATCACAAGCCTTTTCCTTCCATTCAATTGCAGTCGCTGGAAACTGAAACAGCATAAATAATTATTAATATAATAGTTTGTAAGGGAAAATATAAATTTTAAGTTTCCTTGCTCCGCGCAAGAGTATATTGTCTAAGAATATATCAGTATATCAGTGGCGTAGCTAGGGGGGGGGAGGGTGGCGGTCCACCCCGGGTGTCACCCGTTTGGGGGTGACACCCGCATTTCGAAATTAGTAATCGAAGTTAGTATGATACAAAAAAAGATAGATCCTTTGGTGTCTAAACACTTCTACTTTTATTGTTTGAGTTTTGATATAGCGCTTTTTCAAAAGTGATCCAGGGGTCTCTTTCGTCTCAATAGAGTATAATTACTGGCAACACCGCGCGCTTAAACAAAGAAAGCATTATAGCTCTGTAGCTCCAACAATCGCAGGTAATCGTTGTGCTTGCCGTCGGTCATAGTTTGGTTTGTTAGTAGCGGCAGTGCATATAATGTAAGTTTTCTTGAATAAGGCGAGTAAGTTTTATAATTAAAGGGTATATATCTAAAATTGCTAAAATCATGGTGATTAGACAGTTAAACTGTAAATCCTCGAAATTTTTTAAAGCAAATGTTATATTTTCCTTTGAAAATGAAGAAAGCAACCAAGCGTATTATTATTATTAGTCCCGATTCACTAAAAGTGGGTGGCGGGTGGTGCATTACACAAATCCTAATGTTGGAATACGCTTAGTCTAGGCTTCCACTTCCATTGTCCGGTCATCATTTAAACTCAGACATTTTAATCGTGGCATGAAATTCATTTTTTTAAATTGTTTTGCTTATTTAGAATTCCATTTGCTTTCTTGCTAAGATTCACATGTCCCTTGAAGTATTTTCTAGTAATTTTTGAATTTACCATCTGACAGATTCGTGTTGGATAAATTTAGTACATTTTTCGTTATCCGATTTACACTATGCGCACCTACCTATTGTCGACAGTCCACCTATACTCGACATAAAATCGCATCATGTTGGAATTTATACAAACAAGACGATTCAGAAAACTATGCATTAAACTAGCAATACTGTCAGGTTCAGTCAAACCAAACGGGTCCTAGTGTTCGTTGAGGGTATCGTCTGTCGTTGGTAATTAGTTTTTGTAGATCATGTGTTCAAAACAGTCGGAACCGCCTATCTTTCTAGCGAAATCGTAACATTACATTCTATGTTCATGTAAGTTTGTTTGGCTTTCTATTAACTGAGAACATGTAAATATGATCGCGATGAAATAAATAAGCGTATGATTCTCTTAGAAATTTTCATAATAAATTTAGAGAAGACGAAAATTTCTATTATGGGTAACCTCTCTGCCGAATACAGGTACCTAAATTCTTGCGGGTTCCTTATGTCAATAAAAATTCAGCTTTAATCATAAACTGAACGAACATTGGAACCGTTTACATTTTTATTTATACGCTACAGAGCGGCGCTAGAAATCTAAAATTTACACGTCGAGATGGTCTTCGATACATACAACGTTATATTTAAGGGTCTGTAGCTTCGTATATCTTAGGCGGGTAGTAAAATACTTCACTTGTTAAGTACTTCATGTAAAGACAGATGATATCGCAAAGGAATGTTCCCGTTGATTTTTTTTTTTTTTTAAGATTACGTTTTTATATTTCATTCTTATATATTTATGAAGGAATTTAGTGTAGAGTTGCTTCTCTGACTATACAGTATCCCCCACGGTCTCACGACTTGTGGGATCCGGATACTGGGATATAACCGACGTGACCCCATCTAGGTCTGGAATTGCATCTACTTGGCCAAGCCACTTCTGTTAACTTTACTCTCAATATCTCTTGGTCCTGCAAATACCAAGGTTGCGAAGGCATTTAAAAACAGCTTGTGTTAACGTTTCAGTACCAAATGATTGGTTAGCTTTCGACTTTTTTTAAATTTATAGCAGAATCTTATGGTCGCCCTACAGTTATACCGGAGGAAATTAAAAACTCAACACGCATACAGGAATGGTGGAATTTTAGGAAACTTTGAAGAAATATCCAGGGTCATACCCAGAAGAAATGATAACATATGGAAATGGATCAGGGGTTTATTACCTTTAGATACAGTTGTCAGTGAGAAATTCACCCACCTTGAACACCAATACATTCGTGGATCCCTGCTGGCATTGAATCAATAAGAGTTCTGATGTCTTCTTGGGTTATGTCTCTACGCCCGCATGTCTTTTGCAGTCAGTTGTTGCACATTTTGTGCTGGGTGACCATGTGATCTAATGTGGCTACTCCTGGCAACCCAGACATGCTCTAATGGGACAAATCTGGGGACCGTGCTGTTAAAATTGTGATCGTAAACCCTAGCAAGGCTTGTATTGTGATGGCCACAGTATGAGGACGGGAATTATCTTGTTGTAAGATGCTATTTGGATGGGGAACATGTAGCGTATCAAAAGAAGATGCAACACCACGTCCACATAGTGGTGGACTGTCATTGTGCCTTCAACAACAGCCAACTCAGTCATGCTATAGAAAGATGCAAATTCTACCACTGCCCTGTATATATATGTTGGAAACCATAACATTCATAAAAATAAAAAAAAATACTGAAGCTTCTGGGTATACATTACAAACAAACAATGATGTGAACACATATAATACTAGACAGACATTAGATTTACATGTACCGCAAACAAATACAGGGCGTTCGCCGGAAAACGCTACCCTACCAGTCTGTTGCCGTCGGCAACTTACTCGGTCAGTGGAGCCAGCAAGTCCCGCCACACGGCACCGTGAATCACCGCACTGTTTAACACCTCCGCTGCCCCAACAGTGCAGTGACACAGTATAATGGGACCCTTACATTGTTAAGAACGGTTTCTTTGCATTGTAGCTAGTTTGTGACTTCAGTCTCTTATTAATCAGTGTTGTGAATAAACGTTTCTTTGCGGTTTGGCTGGTTTGGGGCTTCATACTCTTACTAATCTGTACCGTGTTTGAGTGTGAGTAAAATTATGGTACGTTACAGTTTGCAACAAAGAATATTTCTCTACGATACATATGTGAAGAAGAAGTCGTTTAAAAAGTGTCACAGTAAATTTCGTCGCGAATTTCCTGGCGCTTTACTGCCAGCTAAATCAACAATTCTGCGTCTGGTTAAAAAAGTAAGAGAAACGGGTTCATTTTTTAACAAAAAGAGACTGTCGGTCAACCGTATTCTCACAGAGGAGAAAATTGACGATATCGCTTTTCGACTAGAACAGTCATCCAAAAAATCATTAAGTCAGTTAGGGCAGCGTGTGTCTCGAAATATGTTCAGAAGATGTGAAATGTGCATTACACAAGAGGGTCAACACTTCCAGCATCTTTTATAAGGTAAGCTAATGAATTACGTCACATTTAAATACTTAGCACATACAAGTTTATGAAGCGTAATTATTATGAAATAGTCCGCGGCCGACGGTCGAACAATGCCGGAAACTGACCGCTCGCTCGCCGGGAGCAGTTTCTTCCTTGTAGCGCTAACAGTGGGTTGCGTTTCCCGGCGAACGCCCTGTGCATGCGCTACCATTGATCCTAAGCCTCAAGCGTTTTAATTCGATTATACTAATGTATGAAGGCCTCATGCATTGTCTGTTACACGAATTAATTCCGTAATGTTAAATTTAAATTGCTTTAGGTATAAAACTCCATTGTATGTAATATTATTTCAAAAATTTTGCCACGCTTCTTTTTCTTTGGCATGTGACATTCCTCAAAGTAATCTCGCTATACGCGTGCAATCTTGAAGACTAGTATTACCGAAAGTCATCATTTATAACAGTCAACTCTTTTTCTTTCACAACATCAGAATCATTTTGTCATTAAATAAATATATTACAAGCCTTTTATTTTAGTCTACAATAATTAGAAGTAAATATCATCCCAAATTTGAAGAGATTAGTCTCATTTTTTTTGTGCTTTGTTGGACGTCACTCAGCAGCCAATAATATTTCTGAGAAGTTCCGTCAACGTTGATTGCATATTAAGAGCTTGTAGTTAATTATTGCTGTGAGGTTGACTACAGAGATCAACAAAAGTAGAACTCGTTTGTTTATATATATATATAAAACTGCTTAACGTCTCCTATAAAAGCGAAAGACGGGAAAGGATGGGGGCAAGGAATGGGAAGGAATTCGGCCATGGCGTTTTGAAGGAAGCATCCCGGCATTCACCTGGAGTGATTTGGGAAAAAAATTGGAAAACCCAAATCTGGATGCCCGGACGGGGATTCGAACCGAACCGCCGTCCTCCCGAATGCGAGGCCAGAACGCTAACCCGATTGTACTAACTACATTCAGCAATTTTCCGTATCTGGCTTTTTCGATTCTATTTCAATGTCTTGCCTTCCAGATGACAACATCTTAAGGCATTATGATAACAATGCTTCATGTCTCTCGCGTAGGGCTCTCAGAATCTTAGATTCTCATTTTTTAATTTAAAAAAAAAATTTAACTTCGTTTCTCGGTTGTTGCAAAAATATAACGTAGGCCCTATAAGTTTTTATTTCTCTAATCTTTGTCACCAATTTCTCCGCTGGCTTAATGAAATCATCCACCTCTCTTTCATCCTCCTTTTTTGTAATCAGTCTCTAGATTGTTCGAATGTTTTCTACACAATGCCCTATCTAGAGATGATGTCATTTCTAAACATTTAAAACTGCATAAGTCATTAATTATTTGCTGCATAATCTCTAATATTTCTGTTCTTCTGCGGTTCATTCTTTCAGCTGTTCCTTCGACCGAGCGTTCGCATTCGGGAGGACGCGGGGTCAAATCGACGGCCGGCCATGTAGATTTCGGTTTTCATGATTTCCCGAAATCACTAGAAGCGAATGCTGTGATTGTTCCTTCAAAAGGTGATGGCCGAATTCCTTCCCGTTCCTTGCTCCCAGTCATTACCCGCCACATAAAATGTGAAGTGACATTCTAAATATTCCTTTTGTAATATTATTCTATAAAATCATTTCTTCAGTCATCACAACATACTTATTTCATACTTTATCTATCCACTTTGTTTCCAACATCTTGCTTTGGCACCATATTCGAAGCGCTTAAATCATGTTTCTTCATGGAATCTCGAAAGTCCCAGTTTCACTTCCACACCTACAGTTTTTGGAGTATTAGAACAGTGTTTGGTTCTGAAAGATTTTTGCTTTTAAATTTTTTTTCTCTTACAGTATATTTGCTTTTGGTCTCTCCCAGCTACAGTTACGAATTGTAATTTAACCTTCTACTTAGAAGAATTGTTCCAATTTTGGAATTTATTTTACTGTGATTGTTGTCGTTAAAGTTGCACCTCAAACTTTAATACTGGCTTTGCTATTGTTTACACCAAATCCCTATATAATTTTTTTCCATCTCACTCAATAATGTCTGTACCTTAAAGACGTATCCGCAAATACGAGAATATCGTAAGCAAGTCGTAGCATACTTATTGCCGAGCGTGGTGGGTGAGCGGTAATGATTTGGCCTCACATTCGGAGGACACGCGTTCGAATCCCCGTCCGGCCATCCAGATTTGGGTTTTCCATGGTTTCCCCAAACCACTCCAGGCGAATGGTGGGATGGTTCTTTTAAAAAGGCCATAGCCCAATTCCTTCCTGTTCCTTGCCCCCAATCCTTTCCCGCCTCTCATGACCTTGACGTCGACAAGGCGTAAAGCCATATAAAAAAAAATCACCCTTATTCTTTCTACCTATACATTTAAAATTCAACGCTATGTTTCTTCCACTTCATTTAATGAATCTTTGGAGAGTTATTACAACCATGTTCATCCTTTTCTTGACTGATGCCTATCTTTTATTCATTTCTATTTTTATTGTAACTGTCCGATTCTTATGGTATATGGATTATAAATGACTCTTCTAGGTATTTCAGACCTGAATATTTTAGATCTATAACTGTCGTATACAATTTACTATTATAATTCTGGGGCCACACTAACGTCTAATGTCGAATAATTATCGCGTTATTTGACATAAAGTCGGTACTTCGCGCACTAATTTGTTAGTAACGGCCCATACATAAATTACGTCACGTCTTAAGGGGGAGGGAGGGGGTCACTAAGTATATCATCTTGTGACATCGTGTGACAAGGGAGGGAGGGATGAATCATAAGCTTCGTGATGTCGCATGTATAATTTGTATCACTCTTTGGGGAGGGTCCACAAACTACGTGGCTCCGTCTAGGGGGGGAGAGGTTCGCTGGAAAGCTACGCAGAGCTACATGGGAAAAAGGGGAGGGGGTTCCAAGGCAAGCCACGTAGCTTCTTATTCATATTATTTGTCACACTTAAAATAAGGTACAAAACACACAACAGCATGTGAATATTTATTTCTGTTATTTATCTCCGTATGTAATCTTTATATATAAAGATGAATGTATGTTTGTTTGTTTGTTTGTTTGTTAGTTTGTTTGTTCATCATACAAATCCACAGTTTTCATCCGATCTCGATGAAACTTTGCACACGTATCCTTTGAAACAAGGAGAAAAATAGTCTACATTTGGTTTAAAAATTATCTGTATAAATAACACATGTTGCCTCATAACTTCGAAATACGGCGATAGACAGACACGTTGGATGTGGACGTCTCCGTAGCGTGTTTCCATGTAGTGGACTGGCAGCTCAGTGGTTAAAGCGCTTGCTTACGAACGTCTTGGTCTTCTGTTCAAATCTCCGTGGAGGCTAAGATTTAAAAAAATTGTTTTTCATCGTAAGAGTCAGGCCTGGGCCGTAGGTTATTCGGATTGAATGTTAAACTGTAGATATTAGAAAGTTAGGGGTACAATGCGAGGCAAATCGTAGGTAGTCTTGCAATGTTGTAGGTGTACACTTTTTTAGGTTATAATGATCCCTCAGGTGTTGTTCGCGGTCAGTGTGTGAGTGTGAACCACAGTAATATTATTATAAATACGGAAGTAAGTCTCTGTCTTTTTGTTAAATGGATATATCGTTGTGATGGAATTTCATAAGGAAATCTATATGAAGGGCACAGGATATTTTTTCCAGTATGATTAACAGTTGTAGTCACGAAATTTTGAGACTTTATCGAATGGTGACAGAAATATGTTGGAAATTGATTCTCTTCAAGAGACAGGTTCGACGGTACAATGATATAGTGTTAGCTTACCTGTCATATTATTCCGACTCGATATTGTTTGGGACCAATCCTTCGTTACCAACAACTTTCTATATTTAATTCTGGCAAAAAAATTCTTAATCAACGCGTACGAGCTAATTTACGATATTCTGACAAGAGAAAACATTATAAAACATCTTCTGGATTCAGTAGGGGAAAAAGCTACGTGCTACGTGGGGGGGGGGGCTTTACAGGAGGCCAAAATGTAGCTACGTAGTTTACGGACGCTCCCTTGGCACGTGGCGGTCGCGCGAGTTCACACACTTGCTGTACCTACGGTGTTGCATGTCGGCTGCCTTTGACATACGCCGAAAGGCAAATATGGCCTTTGACATACGCCGAAACGCAAATACCGCCTTTGACGCTTTGACAAAATATGACTTCCCCATACTTATTTAAAGGATGGCATGGCATCTGTGCTCTGTATCTTTCATCATACAAAGCCACTAATCATAACAAGTAGTCACATGAGAGGGAACAAGAGGTTTTACCCATCATGAAGATTCGTCAGAGTGCTGCAGCTAGACGTAATAGACAAGTTCTTCGTTTGATAAACGAAGACGATACTGTATGGTTGCATGAAGAATATGTTGACACATCGAATGTTCCTAACATTATCCAAATCGAGAATTGGCTAGTCATAAATAATAAAAAGGAATAGGTTCAAAGTCCATGGACACAAGAGATTAAATTTTGTATCATTCATTTGATTTGTTATGTTTTGTCAATTTTTCTAAAATGTTTGACTTATTGTTAATTTCGTGAAAAAAAATTTATTTAGAAATATATAAATTTGGAAAGTGCTGTTTTAATTTAATAATTTATAATTAAAATTGGAAAATATGTGACGTCAAACCAGTTGAGGGGGGTACACAAATGTGACCACCTGTGACAAGGAAGGGGGGGCAGGGCTACAAAAATAATTAAATGGCTAAAAAAATCATTAAATTTGTGTGACGTAATTCATAGCTCGGGTGGCGGTACTGGTTGTCACATCAAAGGGATCTAGTGCGTTGCTCATAGCATTGTTGTGACCATAGAGTCATTTCACATTGTTAACGCAACAAGTACTAGTTTTTAATACGACGATCGGCAAAAACATCACCGCGTTTTCGGAAATGCTTCGAATGGAATCTTGGTTATGGGATACTCGACAAAAAGAATACATAAATCGTGTTTTGCGGGCGGATGCTTGGCGACGGATTATGCAAGCAACATTTTGAACTAAAGATTTGAAAAAGAAAAAGGAAACTCTTATGGGTTACTACAAAATACGTCTAAATAAGCATAAGAAATCTTTCAAATCTGGTGCGGGGACAAGTGTGAAATATATATATATATATATATATACACGGCTCATTGGTTTGCATATGACATCATGCCTAGCTTCCTTCAACTTATATATGCAGGTGACACCAATTGAACACAGAGATATGTTTTTTAAATTTATAAAAAATTGTTTCTTAATCTGGGTACACTTATGTTTAAAACACAGGGCTGCTTATGGTTTACCTCAAAACCAAAAGGTTTAATTCTAGATGGGGATACCGCTGCCTCGCGACTGTTAACTTGACGTCAACGTGACGTCGCGTTCACGTACAGTCATCCGCGTAAAAACATATATTGTGACCTGGCTACGCTCGGTCACAATAATTTAAAGCTGTACAATATCAACATAGACTGATATCCCGAAGGTGGATCAGATGCAGGCGGCCGCTGGTAAGCGGCCGCAGATGTCCGATAACACAATCAGATGTTCAATGTTTCAGGTGAAGCTCGCATTTCATCATCATCCGGCAGTGAACCCGCGAAGATTAGCAATATTGGTTGTGTTATCGGACATCTGCGGCCGCTTACCAGCGGCCGCCTGCATCTGATCCACCTTCGGGATATCAGTTTATGTTGATATTGTACAGCTTTAAATTATTGTGACCGAGCGTAGCTTGGTCACAATATATGTTTTTACGCGGATGACTGTACGTGAACGCGACGTCACAATGACGTCACGTTAACAGTCGCGAGGCAGCGGTATCCCCATCTAGAATTAAACCACATTTTGAGAAAAATAAATTTTTAATTTAATTGTAGACTTTCATATTATAAACCAAAGCAGCCTCAACCTTCATCTTAAAATAACGCATTGCTTATAGTGTGAGTCATTTCGTTAAATGTTAGGTGTGGCCGCTCTTTTTAACGCATATCTTAATCCGATTTTTTGGCGTGCTAATTATTGCGATAAATGGACAATAAACGTTACCTTTAGCATGGCCCCAGCATAAGAAACGTAACATATATCAGCCAGCACACGCCGCAAACAAACATTAATTTTCTTGTTCCATTCTTCCAATATTAATCAAAACATACTACGTTAGTTTTTATAAAACAAGTAAGTCTGCTTTATTAGACAACGATATCAGTTAATAATCAACAACAGATTTTAACAATTCTGAGGGTGTCTCTTATACTCCTTATTTGAGTTTAAATTGTTCCTCCATATATCTGCTTTTTCCTTTCGTTTACGGAGAGGAAACATATTCACTACGATACATTCTTTTTTTAGTTTTTTTTTATTATGGCTTTACGCATTATCGACGTCAAGATATCAGAGGCGGGAAAGGATCGTGAAAGTATTCGGCCTTGGCCTTTTGGAGGAACCTGAAATGATTTGGGGAAACCAAGGAAAACCCAAATCTGTATGGCTGGACGGGCCATCCAGTTTTCCATGGCTTCTAGAAATCACTCCAGGCTAGTGCCGGAATGATTCCTACAAAAGACCATGGCCAATTTCCTTCCCATTCGTTGCCCCCCGGCCTTTCACGCCGCTGATAACTTCGACGTCGACGAGTTGTAAAGCCATAAGCAGAAAAACAATATGAAATAAACATTTTTTTAGCGTTGTGTATCCGATCGAAGTCAAAGATTGCGTCCATATATCGTTGCCAGAATCTTAAACGACCGCTGGTGACCCCACCTAAAGTGTCCTTTTGCGTCACGATACCACTTTTCCACTTTGCTCACTAGGCTTAATTCGTTAAGTAGATCTTATACGATCAATAATATTGACAATATCTTGTTATCTTGACAATAATATTAACCGTGTAAGGTGAAAGAATTGTATTGATGGTCGATATTAATGGAGCATTGATGCAAATCCGGCTCAGTCAGGCGTCAATACTATACTGGAAAGCGGAGGAGATATTGTCAATATTATTGACCGTAAAGGGGAGAGTGTCAATACTTTCTCAATTCACATTGGGGTTAGGTGAATGCTACCAAGTGGCGACAGTGACTGACCTCATAACCTTCTTAATTTGTGGACGCGACTCAAATTCACAAATAAAGTATGAAATTTTACTCTGGGGTTCATCAGCAATGCATACAATAATTTCAGAATTCAGAACAGAATCGCTGTTACCATCTAAGTCACCAGACAAAACCTTAAAGCAATGAAAAATATGAAAATGTACTGATCATTCATTTAATTTATGTGGCCAACATTCATTTGCACAAAGTCCATCTTGTGTAACATTTTTTTCCCGTTTCCACTAGCCGCTGGGAAGTGCTTACAGAAAGGAATCACAGCAAATCATCTGTTAAAAGACTCTCACAACGCGTCGGAGTGCTCATTATGTTGTAATAAAAGTACTAACAGAAATTTTTTGTGATGATTTGTCTGCCAATGAAGAATTATGTGATCAACAAGAAAATGTAGACACCAGAGTTGCTGCTCATATCCCTGTAGTATATGTAATTTTACCTCTCTTTTTTATCTTTTCTTTCGGAATGATGAACTAAGGGAAGTAAATTGCATTCAAATTGGAATACAACGTAAACGCTTGAGCGTTAAATTGTCAGTGTAAAAAATAGAGCACTTCGTCTTTATATTAAAGGAAAGCGATGTTATATTGTACAAAATGCAATATAACTTGCTGCGAAAAAAAAAACGGGACTACGACATTCCAACAGAACCAGGGGTGCGTCGTAAAAAACGAGTGGCTGGTAAGGGGGCGCCAATTAATGACCATGACGTGAGGTGAAATAGGGAGGGGGGGGGGGGTCCGACCTCACCAACGGGTGGGGAGGTCAACGGACATCTCACGTTAGGTTCTGAAATTGTAGAGCTAAAAAAAAAAAAAAAGAAAAAAAAAAGAAGATGGTCTACAAATGACGTGACAGCCGATTTTAGGGGAGTATTTTGGGCCAAAAACCGACTTTAGGGGGTTATATCCGTTCTTTGGACTATGAGACCTAAAAAAAAAGGTCTACAAAAGTTGCGAGTTCGATTGGTAAGGGGGTGGGGGGATTCCTCCGTCATAATCTCAAGTCATTTTAGAGGGGGGGGGGGGGGTCCAACCAAATCCTACGAAGTCTCACCAGAAAAGGGGGGGGGTCCGGAATTCCAGAAAATCACCTCACGTCATGGACGCCCCCTAAAGCCACGTTCCCACTATCTCTTGTAACGGAGACGAGACGGGACTGGACCTCATTAGTCGAAGTGAAGGGACGAGCGCGGGCCGCAGGTTAGCCCTAGCTTACCTCGCCGCCACCTCCCCACCACGTTGCCTAGTGTCGTTTGGCACAGAGCACTTTACAGCAACAGAAGGGGTGCGCACCTCTGCTGCAAACCGATGGCAACAGCGCACCTCTACACACGCCTGTAGGTAGCTGCGTCTCATCTCCGCTAGCAGAGGCGGCCCTGTTCCCATGGCGTGTTGTTGAGTATTCGTCCCGTCCCGTCCCGTCTCGCCTCTGTTACAAGAGATCGTGGGAACGCGGCTTGGAAAGTCTCGACCGATTCAACACCGAACTTGGAACTAGACCAAAGTCCATTCAAGATATTTCATTTTTTGAAGTTTTACAGAAAAATACTTTGCTTTCGGAGAATGGAGGAATTAAAAATAGCTGTATTCTATTTTACTGGTTTTTTACGTTGAGGTATCAGAAGCAGAACTTCTCCTGGTAATACCAAGGTCGGGAAGTTACTTAAGAGCAGCCTGTGTTACAGTTTCAGTAACAAACGATACATCTACATATATACACTGCAATTCACAAAGTGGCAGATTGGGTAGCTCTAGACTTAGAATTCATCGTGGAATGGAATTATATAGAATTACTTCCGAATCTTATGGTCGCTCTAAAGTTATTTATGACAATTTGCGCTTCGGTCGCTATGTGTGAGAGGACCTTTAATAAGTGAAAATTAATCAAAATCTACTGACGCTCAATAAAGAGCAACACGAGGTTAAACAGTCTTGTTATGTTGACTATCGAAAATGTAGCAACCCAAAATATTAATTTTGAGATTTCCGAACTCACAGCTGTTAAATCTAGAAAGAAGAGATCTAAAAAGCAATTTTTATCATTTGTTTATCTGTCTTTGAATTATTTTTAACATTTAAATTTTATTAATAAACGACTCTTTTTTGAAAAAAAAAAATAAGTGTTGCAATGAAGTAGGGATGTAACGGATATCCGCATCCGCAAGTGCGGAACTTTCGCGTGAAATCCTACATCCGCTTTCGCATCCGCAATTTTTTAATGCGGATGTTTTGTTTACATTGCAATGTATATTATTCTTTTCTCTTTATTCGAGATTCTGCCCATCGTCGCTTAGCTTACAAAACCAAAGGTTGTTTTCTTACGATCTTGCAATAAACGTAACAATGAATTAAACGGTGTTATTGTCTAAGAGACGAATTTACAAGTTTGAACTTGCATGTAAAGTAAAGGTCGGGCTACAATAGACCGCACCGAGCCAGCACTGTCATCGAGCGACACTTTTCTTATTGTTGTCGCTCACTCGATTGAAGTGAGTTCAAACGACACCGCACCGTGTGTCGGCCGTCATTTAGTTTGGCTTAATTTTTGAGAGTGCGGGCCGGCGTCGGGCTGGTCGATATGGTGAAGCGTATTCAAATAATTCAGAAATTTTTAGTCCTTTACGACTAAATGATGTTTTAGCGGTACTCATTGCTTTAGAAAACTGTCCTTTTTTCAGCCTTACTTTAGGTTCATCAGATGTTCGTAGAATGTGGGTAGAGTCCTTGCATATTTGCATTAACAAATCAAAGCTTTGCCAGAGGTGAAGGTCGATTTTAAGGCCTGTAAAAATTGCATCCGATACCCGGATTTTGAACCGGGGACCTTCCATACCCGAATCACACGCCGCAAGCATCTGAATTTAGAAGTACTGAAAAATATGTATTCAATCATATAAAAGTACATTTGTGTTTTGGAATCACAAAAATAAATTATATGGAAAAAAGTACGTTGATTTTACTATGTTTGAATATTTATTTTTCATTCCAGATTTGTCTCTTTACTCAGTTGGATACGGCGTACGATTAGGGCACTGAAAGTCCCTTGTTCAAATCCCTGTCGCATCTGTAATTTTCACGGGTCTTTAAATTGACTGTCACCTCTGGCAAATGTTTGATTTGTTAATTATAAGATGCTGGGACGCTCCATGGTTCGAAATTCACGTTAATCTGTAGGTCTCCTTTTACAAATAAGTGACAATGATAGATGTGTACTGCGCGGCTGATAAGAAACTCTGTGACTGGAATTTTTAGATCACATGAAATTATTATTATTTTGCAGTCTGTGTTTAAATTAAAATGTATAATAATCTTATTATTTTTTGTTAAAAATATTGAGTGAATCGAAAGGAACCTCAAACAAAACAAACACGTTAAATGTGAAGTGAGTGACGCTTGACATTTCATTGTGACTAACTATGTTGACATACACGAGAATCTTTCAATCCAGTACTGTGATGATCATTTGTCAAAACTGCGTGGGGATACTATTTTCGTGCATAAGAGATCAAATAGTGAGGTGATAACAAGAGACAGGCAAAAAATAAAAAAAGTATTTTAACAAACTTTATTACTTTCGTAGATTATAAAGTACGCCTACGCAAAATAAAGTACGGGTGGTAACCCTATCTGCGATCCCCAAATCAGTTTTAAGATAGTTTTTTAACATTAATTCCGTGTACAACGAAATGTATACGTTAAAGGAGACTGAATACAGAGTAGAAACCCGTCCGTCACGGGGACGAGCTAGCGACCAGTGTGGATGCGAGGGGAGCGAACCGACACTCGTCCGCTTGTCGGTTCGTTGACGACTCGGTGCGGTTTAGTGTGGCTCGACGTTAAAGCGGCCTAATCACGGTTCAACTTATTGGATATCCGTGTAGAACTACCGTAGGATGCGCTCAACCATTCATGCTTCCATATATGTTCCAAGCAATCCATTCCACTCGTACTTTCTTGCGGCACACCATGTGTCCTTATCGCACACTCGTAGGATGTTTACTCCAATAGCTTCCTCTCATATCTATAGTTTGTTGGACAGCAAGGACCCTTTTTGGTTGCCTGGGAGTCCAACAACATCCTACACCTCCTACATGTATTCCTGCAACCGCTTTCACGGACCATCAAGAGTTCTTTTATCGAAAATCGGATCTCGTAGGTCCTACAAGTTGTACTGTGAATGCGCCCCTATACTATGTTCAGACAGAAAGGCGGATCAAGGTCACTCTGCTCTATCCCCACTCCGCTGCCCCAGCCCCTACAGGCGAAGGGGAAACAGCTGCCGCGCATGTGGAAACGTCATCACGGCGTATGTGGTACAATATGTTGCATCTAATTTGATGATTTCTTCAGAAAAAACGAACATTTTAACTATTTGTCGTGACGAAAATGAGTGAATCGTATGTCGTAGAAATTTCGTGTTTACCAATAACAATTTCATATGTTAATAAATATAAACATTATCTATATATCAATGAATAAAACTTTCTGTTTCCAATCATTATTTTTAGTTTTAATAGTTGCGCAAGACATTTCGACGATTAAATCCAATTTTTAGATGTATTTCCCAGTGGAATTTAATTCTCTAAACACGTCGTTTAAATTTTGAAATGAAAGTGATATTTACTCGAAGCGATAGTTTCTGTTTACAGAAATCGTTGATGAGACCACCATTGCGTTTAGTGTGTTACCAAATAAACTTCCTTGCGTGATTTTGATTTACCCACGACTCTTCAAGGTAGATGATAGGTCGAAGAGGATGTTCCTTCCTTAAATCGCGCATTTTTATTAAAAATGAGGCCCTTGCTGCAATAATGTCTGTCCTTTCCATCAGAAAACGTCTACCGTCATTACATTTTCTGTGTATGAAGTCGAGTGCTTTTAATAATTATACGCCTCTAGTGTAGTTAATTTTCTCTTTCAGTACCTCCCTCAATTTTCGTAAGGTAGGGTCATAAAATTCTAGAACGGAACGTCGAATGACATCTTTCTGAAAGTCATCCATCTCCGTGACCAATTTTTCTCGGTGAATGTTTTTCTTTGGAGAAGAAAAGGATGGCCCTGGTACACTCAGCTGGGCTTCGGTACATACACGCTGCACTGTTCGTAACGTCTTAAAAAATTATACACATAAAAAATAATTGTTTTTGACTGTCGCCTAATATAACAACTATCTGACGCCATTTCACTTACAGCGTTTTATAACTGTGTATCGGAATTAACACTACAATACTGCGAGAAACGACAATGCCTGTAGGCAGCGGTCTGCTCGGAGGGGAAGGCAAATGGTGGTGAGGTGAGGTGAGGTGCGGGGCGAGGGGCACATGACCTTGACGCGCCAGATAAGAGCGAACGCAGTATAGAACGGTGGGAAGGTGGGCGGCGAGCACGGAATTGGGCGTGGCTTGTGAAATCATCTCACATTGTTTGTTGTTGAAAGAGGAGGCAAAAATAAATTAATATGGCAGTATCATATGGAAATAAAATTTACTTATGAAAAAAAGATTGATTTTAAATTTATTTTTGATAAAATATTAAAATCTAAATAATTATAAATTTATTTTTCCACATCCGCTTCCGCAAAACATCCGCATCCGCGGATGTCAAGCACTGAAATCCGCTTCCGCAAAGATGACATCCGCAACAACCCTATTAGGAAGTATTCATAAACCACGTAACTCCATATTAATCTGGTAATAGGCCATATTTCCGCAGTTGTTGAACAATAATTTTATAAGCAACTCCGTCTACAAAGAACAGTTTTTTGTAGACAGAGTTATTTATAAAATCAGGTGGCTCCATTTTGGCCCACTGTGAACCCTCCCTCCCTCCCCACGTAGCCCGACGTGGCTTTTGCCTCTACCCCACCCCCACCCCCCGCCTTCCCATGTAGCACGTGGCTTTTTCCCCTTTTGATTCCAGAAAACATTTTTACTGTTTTCTCTTGTCAGATTGTTGGAAATTACATACGGGGATAATTAAATAAAGGAAATAAATATTTAGATGATGTTGTGTGTTCTGTCCCTCATTTTAAATGTGAAAAATTATATGAATGGAAAGCTACGTGGCCTGGCTCGGAATTACCCCCCCCACACACACACACACGTAGTGCAGTGTAGCCTTCCAGCCAACCCCTTCCTCCCTTAGACCGAGCCACGTATTTTATGGATGCTCCCTTACCGTTACTTTTTATGTAGTGAGGAGCAGATCGTGTCTGATACAGCCAGTGTTGCCAAATCTGGTTTGTTAAAATTCAAGGAGGAAGGTAAATAAAATCGGGACTTTGGTTTACAAATCAGTACAATCAATACAAAACGGATTATTATATGAGTTACGTTTATTTTTGTAATTTAAACAGGACAGGTGTTATTTATATCTGTGTCTATCCCCTAATACGAACTTACGAATCTTATTATTAAATACTATAATAATAGTTAGACTTGCTTGACTAGGACAAGTAGTAAAGTATTATGAGAAAAGGTGTTTTAAAGTTTAATTTTAAGTATTTATTGATGCTGTTAATAAGGATAAATTTTTTTCATTGAAATTATATTATGCGTTCAACTTTATTGCTTTTAGCATTACATTGTTTTTTTTTTACAACTAAGTTATAAAATTCACAGTAAGAGAAATTCATTTTAATTTGTACCTCTGCTTTGACATTTTCTAGTCATAATCGGTTTCGTCTCTCAGACCAACGCTCTGGCCTGGCATTGGGGAGGATATGAGTTCGAATCTCTTTCTGGCCATCCAGATTTGGGTTTTCCAAGGTTTCCCCAAATCAGTCTAGGTAAATGCCAAATGGTTCCTTCAAAAGGCCATGGCCGAATTCATTCCCGTTTCTTTCTCCCCTTCCTTTTCCCGCCTCTACTTAGGGAGCATCCTAAATTACGTGAGGTGTTTTTCGGGATTTCAGGACTCCCCTCCCCCCTCTGGTGAGACTTCGAGAGATCTGCTCCGTGAGACCCCCCCCCCCCTCACTAGAAACCGCCCTCGCAACTTTTTGAGACTTTTTATTTTGTTTTTTGTTTTAGGCCTTACCCTTCCAAAGCCGGTACACCCCCACTTTTCGACGAAATATTCCCCTAAAATTGACAATCGCGTCTCCTTTTTTTATTTTTTTAGCTCTAGAGTTCAAAAAAAATTTAAAAAACCTCACGTGAGATTTCCATTCACTCCCCCCTCCCCCTTGGCGAGATTTCGCCTGACAGCTCCCCTATTTCACCTCACGTAATTTAGGGACGCCCCCTTACCTCTACGTCGACGAGGGGTAAAGCTTTAATCAAAAAAGGTTTCTATTTAGGAATATTTAATGAAGCTGGAGTCCAGTGATCAGAACTAAGCGAGCAACATAGTAAAATACGCATTACATTGTGACAAATATTAATCCAAGCTTCGATTTGCAGCGCAAGAACCGACCCTGGGAGCAAATGAAAGCAAGCATTCAAAAAAGTTGGGAACAACACCAAATAACGAGTGTGCAGCGAATTAGGGAAGTTAATTACTGCATGCATCAAAATTGCGTAGACAAATGCGCGATACTTTGGCCTAACCGGTCAGCTGGATACTGCAGAAATATGATCGTCAAACAACAATATCAGTAGAATATGCATACTTGAAAATTTGTAGAATATGCATACTTGAAAATATATGTTACGTCAGAATGAACTCGGCATTTTAAACATGACCAGATATAAAAGTAGAGGGAAACAAAGAGGAGTGAGTCATAAACGTGGTAGTTTCGTCATGCTCCTGCTCAAAGATGAGTCAGAGATAAGGCGGTTAATGCGTGACATAGCTCGTATAAACAAAGCAATGCCCACTTATTATCAGAGTTCCGTAAAAACACTCTCTATTAAATTGAATTCATTAAAAAAAATGTTATGTTTATACTTTAAAATCTGCAATAGTTGGTTTTTAAATCTAGCTTGTAGCGGATTGCTGTGGGGGCAGATTATTTGCTTACCTTGCATGATTTATAATCGCCACCTTCCACTACCTTATGCAAAGCACATATATTAATTTCAGGAAACAGAGGTGAAACCATTACTTCTGTTATTAATATTTGAAAAGATCCTAATATATTGGTTTATTTGGTACTCATTACTGCTTACAGACAGAGGTATATTTACCATTAATCTTAAACATTTGACTATGCAAAATAAAGTTCAACGCAATACCTTGTCTTACAGGTGCAACATAGCAAACAAACAATTATCGTTAATTGAAGCTAAGAAATTGCAATACATGTACATTACAAAGAGTTACAAATTCCATATGCAACTGAAGCAAAAACTCTCTTATACATAACGAGAGCGATTCTTGTATGACAATGATAACAAGAAAACATCAGATTTAACTGGATTACATAGGGCGCTAGGGAGTTAATTTGTTCCCACAAATAATAGTCCAAACATGGAAATCAGTCTTTCAATTCAAACTGGATAGCGAAAACCAAAAAGCACTCGGCTTTTAGGCACAACTAGCTCAGGAATTAACTCATAAGACCGTTAAAGTGCTGTCTCAATGATTTTTCGGAGTACACACTGTTTCTGGAGGTATAATTACCGTGTCTGTCTGGCTGCACGAAGCGTCGCAACAAGAGCGCTATCGTCTCTCAAACAGCGCACCTGTTCAGGTATTGTAAGGCACTTGTCACGTCAACCAGCACAAGTGACAACCTCGACCGGACTTGGCACTCAGTCACCCAAGCCTCCAGAATGGAACCATCAATACTGCTCTGGCAAGCAGTAGCCAGGGCGATCGTTCTGGTCGAAGTCACCTCTTCTCGCCTCTCCTCCTCGGCGAGCATCATGGAAAACACAAAATTCGTAAATTTCCAATCACGTGACGAAATAAACACATCGGATTGGCTTCGCAAAAATATCCACTCTTGCCGGCTAATACATGGCCTCTCATTTGCTAAGAGTGTTCGGGTTTTGTCGGGATTGTTCGGGAGGATGTGTAGGAAAAATTTTCTCACGACACCGAGCGAGGATTCGTCCGCAAAATTCCCAGCGTCCAGCCTTTCTCACCGGTATCAACGTCAGAGATAATCCCCTCATTGTCTCGACCTACCGGACACTTCCGGCTTCAGTCAGAGTGTCGCTCACGCTAACACAACCCTTAGCTAGACGAAGATTTCTGTTTCCAACTCAAAATGAATATCCATTTGTTACTTATGTTTATTAAATCAAACAATAATTAATTTACATTGTACGAGATGACCCATCTAGTCATCTCGCTATAAGCTCATTATTTGTTTTGGGAAATTGTCTTTCAAATAATAAATAAATCTAAATCAAACTACATTTTTTTTAATTGTATGCAATGTTTATGGGTCTTTTACTTTTTTTAAAACTAAGGTTCTCGCCACATATTTAATATTTGATTTATGAAATTCTCTATCGAATGATATATATATTTTCTGAAAACCTTATCGATTAATCAAATTTAGTAAATCAGTCGTGCGAAAACCATAAACTCCAAAAGATCGTTTTAGTTTTCGCGTCATCTTTAGCAAGCTCCATTTTCGGATCGGTAATTTCTGAAATAATGGCTGAATTATTTTTCATAGTTTTACTCCAAAAAATCGTACATTAAGCCGACAGAAGTGAAAACATAAACCTATTAATATCATGCGCGCGACACGTCGTACTTATAGCTACAGATATACTAAATAATAATAATTCCGTGTGGTTGTAATGACCCGCTGACAGGGTTTCTGTTGGCTTCGCTTGCCGTCACTGTCTTAGCCGCCTTAACCTACCCCGATTGTGCTACCAGGTACAAGGAACCTACAGTTTAGCGTGGAATCCAAACCATGGAAGCGTTCTGGTGTACTTCACATTACACAGCAAGCTGTGCCAGAGACAAAGGTCGGGTTAAGGGTCTATCAAAATCCCCGTTGAGACAGAGATTCGAACTGAGGACCTTTCAATCCCCAATTAGACACCTTAACCACTGAGCCACTAGACCGCAACAGATATACTGTTAACATTAGCATGTCGGTATGCGAACTCATAAGATTTTACCCATTAAAAAATCGCCAAACGCGCCTAAAGAAGTTTTCACTTCAAAAACTAACAATCAAACTTATTCCACAATCCGAATCTTCCCGAAGCTATTGTGTCAGAGGCAAGAAGGGTAATTCCTTTCTTCAGGGGCCTCCAGTTTAATGTGAAATCGGAACCAAGGAACGTCCTGGCTAGCTCATATAATAAAATACAACTACTAAAAATTCCTAATCACTGCGGGATTTGAACACGCGACCGGAGAAAGAACTTTTGAAAATAAGCTCCTTAACCTCTGAGCTACCACACCGCCTTGTTTTGAAGTATACGTATGCTAAATACTATCAAAATCGGAAAAAACTGTGAGTTTGTGTGAACAACGGTGACAGAAATTAAGGTGAGGGGGAAAGGAGGAGAGGGTTTAGGTTTCTGCAAATCAAACGTAAACAGTGTTTTTCTACACTGAAGAGGCAAAGAAACTGGTACACCTGCCTAATATCGGATAGGGCCCCCGCTAGGACGCAGAAGTGCCGCAACACGACGTGGCATGGACTCGACTAATGTCTGAAGTAGTGCTGGAGGGAATTGACACTATGCATACTGCAGCGCTGTCCATAAATCCTTAAGAGTACGAGGGGGTGGAGATCTCTTCTGATCGGCACGTTGCAAGGCATCCCAGATATGCTCAATAATGTTCTTGTCTGGGAAGTTTGGTGGCCAGCGGAGGTGTTTAAACTCATAAGGGTGTTCCTGGAGCCACTCTATAGCAATTCTGGACGTGTGGGCTGTCGCATTGTCCTGCTGGAATTGCCCAAGTCTGTTGGAAAGCACAATGGACGTGAATGGACGCAGGTGATCAGCCAGGATGCGTACGTATGTGTCACATGTCAGAGTTGTATCTAGACGTATCACGGGTCACATGTCACTCCAACTGCACACGCCCCATTACAGAGCCTCCACCAGCTTGAACAGTCCCCTGCTGACATGCAGAATCCATAAATTCATGAGGTTGTTTCCATACCCATACACGTTAGCTTTGTGTCGTGCACTCAGCAAGGGTACACGAGTGGGCCTTCGGCTCCGAAAGCCCATATCGATGATGTTTCGTTGAATGGTTCGCACGCTGACACTTGCTGATGGCCCAGCATTGAAATCCGCAGAAATCTTCGGAAGGGTTGCACTTCTGTCACGTTGAACGATTCTCTTCAGTCGTCGTTGGGCCGGTTCTTGCAGGATCTTTTTCCGGCCGCAGCGATGTCGCAGATTTGATGTTTTACCGGATTCCTGCTATTCACGGTGCACTCGTGAAATGGTCGTACGGGAAAATCCCCCCCTCATCGCTATCTCGGAGATGCTGAGTTCTATCTCTCGTGCACAGACTATAACACCACCACTTAAATCGTGATAACCTGCTATTGTAACAGCATTAAGCGGCAAGGATACGCAAGAAATTTTTATGTTGTAATATTAAGTAGAATAGGTACTTATGATTGCATAAGGTTTGACTTTGACACTTTGATGTAGGGCCGTGAAAAGAAAAATAGATTTCCACCCATACATTTTTTTTTTATTTTAATTGTGAAGGAACTCATTTTTATCAAAAATTGAACATAACAATTTTTTATCAGCACAGTAAATGCCATTTAAAGCAATTTTTTTTTTTTGGTATCGATATTATGACGTTAAGTTCGAATGTCCACTATATTCCAATTCTGAACCACTGTGCGCCGCCTCAATGCGTTTTGTTCTTTGACGAAAGCCGCCGAATGGATGCTGCCGAATCTGTGCGGCTTTTGTTACAAAATTTCTTGCTGTCCACATTACAACGAAGGTATGCTCTAGGGGTGTCCAATTAGAAAGTACATCGATGTTTTTATTTGATATAATACATCGGAACCCTCTATCGATGTTTTGCGATGCATCGCTTAAAAACATTGATGTTTTTTCAACATCGAATACTTTTATGTTTTTCGTAGCTCAATAAATACAAACCAACAATATTCGTTGGCAAATGTTGTTTCATTTATCTCTTACCTGTACCTTTAAAATCGCCAAGAGAAAATGTGACGTAGTTTAATATTCACCATTTCTACTATACCAGCAGTATAGTGTTGTAGCTGTAATGATAAGTTCATTTTTTTTATGGCTTTACGCCTCGTCGACGTCGAGGTCATTAGAAGAGAGAAAGGACTGGAGGCAAGGAACGGGAAGGAATTCGGCCAAGGCATTTTGAAGGAAGCATCCCATTTTCAGCAATCGTAAATGGTTGATTGTCCTTGCAAAGCATATAAATCAAGGCATTATTTATTTTTAAAGTTTTATTACCACCTTCCGAAAAAGCATGTATGTGTTCGAAAATGTCCAAAATCGACTATTGACGCTTCAAAGATGGAGGGACAGGATCATAGATATGGATATCTATATATTTTCCATTCCACATCAGCTGTACTTTCATAGCAACGATTCAGAGTTGGGGACAGCAGGTTTGAAGACTATTTTAATTTATTTTTTTTCACGATTCTTTCGCTGTCGACATTAGGTAAATCTACATTAGTCGTCACTTGAAAAATTTCTCTGTTTACTTCTAAAAACGCAGCCTTGTGGATATTTCTTACCTGGCCAATCAAGTTTGATGTATTGACACAAGATTTAATAGTTTTTTTTTTTTTTTTTTTGGCAAAGTTTGCATTTTTTAAGGTTTCCATTTCCTTCAATTTTAGTGAAAAATTTCCATGCATTACTTTTCTTCGGGGGTGCCTTCTTGCAAACAACTAAAAAAGAGAGAACACGTGTCTCAATATTTATCGATAAATTCACCACGCTGTAGTACGACATTTAAGTAAATCAAACCTTAGTCAATTTGTTTACAGATTTAAAAAGGTGAATGAAAGCAACTTATTAATGGAATGATTCGGTACAGTTAACGTAGGTATCGATATTATGCCAAAATTATTGAAAACCGCTTGTTCGTCACACACGAGTAGAGGTTAGGCTCATAAACATAATAGAATTACTACTTACCTTTTCAACTTCGAACATGAAATCGGAAGTTATGCCAACCCAGTTTATACCTAAATTTTCAGTAGTATCACGTAGGGATCACTTAGTTGTTTTAGAGTAATATCCTCATTCGATTCACAGCAAATACCGGCATACAGTAAGAGTGAACCTAAGAAATCAATTTTATTCATTTGCTCATACGGACAGGATAGCCAACCGCAAAAGAGATTCATCTTTATCGTTGTTAAGTTCCACAAGTTGCTCACAGGTGTTAATGACAATTACTTCAATTTGAAAAAATTTAATTTAATCCTGAATAAATTTAGTAATCTTAAAATTTATTTCTATTGTTCTTGGTAATTAAGCGAAAGTTTTTTTTTTATTGATTCGATGTTTTTATTTAAAAAATCAATGCATCGAATAGAAAAATTCTTTGTCAAAACATCGAATCAATCTGATATATCGCACAGTAAACATCGAATGGATACGATGCATCGATGTTTAGTGAATATCCCTAGTATGCGCTGTGTGTCATTCTTTCATGTTTGCGGGTTTATGCGGTAGAAATATTTGCCGTGTGAAGAGGTTCTTTGTAATAGGAACATGAAAGTTCCATTTGTATTTGTTGGTGATGACGCTTATCCCGTAGCAAAAAAAAAAAAAAAAAAAAAAAAAAAAAAAAAAAAAAAAAAAAAAAAAAAAAGATCCCAGCAACCGATTTTCAATTATAGACTTTGCCGTGCTCGACGTATCATTGAAAATGCTTTCTGCATTATGCCTGCCGTTTTTAGAGTTTTAAGAAAAGTGATGTTATCACCAGAAAAAGCTACAACCGTGGTTTTAACATGCGTTTATATGTATAATTTTTTGAAAAAAAGTAAACATTCTAGAAACATATAGTCCTCATTGTACATTCGATGAGGATAATGAAGGAGAAGTAATTCCTGGAACTTGGCGACATGAAATAGAAAATAACAATTCACAGTCTTTTTGTCCAGTACCCAGGATCCGACGGATAAGCGCTGCCAGTTGTGAAGCAATAAGAAATGAATTTGCTGAATATTTTATGGAAGAAGGTATCAAATCAAATCAAATTAAATTGCAATGGAACGCATGCTCCGGTGGCAATTTCCCCCTCTTCCGCATCCACCTACATTTACCCTTTACAAATTTTAACTTTAAATTATTTCAATGTTTTTGGCAAATTATTCATCATTTCTCTTGGTAACTTATTCCAATCCCTGACACCCTTACCTAAAAAAGAAAATCTTCCTGCACCCTTGTGTTGGCAGAATATATATGCATTATATATAATTGTCACATAAGATTTTAGATATTTGTATTGTCATTATGACACTTATAGAAAACTGATTAAAAAAAAATAAATGTTTGGCTTGCCTCAGTATTTTCTGTTTCCCTTGGCGCAAATTTATCCAGCAAAAATAACATGTCCTTGAAGCAAACCACGTCGATTTAAATATGACATCAGCTCCAGAACCTGTTTTAAATGAATTTTCTTGTTTTTGACTTTCACGTCTGAAGGATCCCGACAGAGATTCCATTTTCTTTTCTCCTCTTTTGAGTCACACTTCACAATATCACCAATTTCATTCCAGGCATCATGTTTCTTTACTTTATTTTTATAATCATTATGACTAGGGTTCCATAAACACTCATGTTGTCTGTATAACTCCATTAATTTTAAGAAATCCGAGTTAGACCATAGACCACTCCATGTTTTCTACAAAACAACAAAACTGTTCTTCTTGACGTACACACTATAACTAAGCCGAACACGTGTTGTCCGAATTTTGCTTTGATGTACCGCCTCCCGAGTGAAACCGACCGCAGGCAAACGCATGCGGTTGGAAGCGTTCATTCACCTTCGTTTCGACGTACACACTGAGTGAACGTATCCGTTCGCTCGCGTGTGGTCGCATGCGTTTGCCTAGTGTGTAGGGCTGTTGATAAAATATCGATATATCGATATTTTTTTAAAAAAATATCGATATTTATGAGTGATATTTTTTAGGACGATATATCGATATTGAAATCTGGATATCGGAGTCCGATATTTTTTAAAAAATAAGTGGTTATTTTCCGTTTTCCTCGTAGAATATTACCAAGTTATTATTGGAGGGAAAACGATTACCTGTGTTGCACATGCAATACATTTTCATAGATAGAATTTTAAGAAACAATGAACGATACTGAGCACATGGAGAAGTAGGGCCGCCGTAAGCGGGCATGCAAGGCAGCATATTATGTAGCGGGCGACCATTTTTTTTTAGCTCAACAGCTGCTTCGGGCGGTCGGCGGCGACACTGGGGATGGCAACAATGGGGGCGGTAATCTCAGAGTTTTTTTGACCCGTTTCGGAAATTTCCTAAATCCACCACTGGCAGTAGTTGGACAGGGGGCGGCATAATCGCTATTGCACGCGGGCGCTCAAACAGCTAGCGGCGGGCCTGTGGAGAAGTAAAAAACGAAGGTAAAATAACTCATTCAATATTCATTAGAATTCTTGTTTGGACATTTTGAAAAGTTTTTAAAATTTGTCTTCAATCAATGCAAAAGTATTAGCATTAAGAAACTAATCGTAATGTACCAGGTATGGGTAGGGTTGCCAGATAGCCGGAAAATCCGGGAATGTCCCGGAATTTTGTGTCTGATCTCGTGTTCAGGAATTATGCGTTACTGTCCCGGAATTTCCGTAATACTAGTTTTTTTCTCAAACTCAGTTCACCACGGTGGTCATGAGGCCAAGCCAAGTATCCCATGCTTGCAGCGGGAGGATGGAATGTCCCTTAAATCAGAGGAATTGAAACTGACAGGAAAATACTCTTTGAATTTTCTGGGACTTTGAAAATTCTAGATGCAGTTAACATTAACTCCCTTTATACAGAGTTCACATGTCTGAAACGTGTTTTTCAGGGCCTTCCAAAAGACTTTCCAAACGATAAAATCTGGGCCAATTTCTTTAGAACAAGCGTTTTTAATGATTTTGAATATTTAAAAAAAATAGTTGGTTTTCGTTTTGTCAATTCCAACAAGCAATGACTTTTACGAGACAAGTTTTAGCCCGTTGAATAATTTATGAAATAAGAGCGAAACAGAACGTTCATGGATTCGATCCAAGGCTGAACTGCAAACTCAATCAATTTTGAAGACTCTTGCTGAGAAATTTTATCAGTTTTGCAAAGCAGTGACGGAGAAATATTTATGAAAATGGCAAAATCTAGTAATAAATATTTTAAAAGTAGATGATTAAGATCTATTTTGGATTGATGTTGATTTTGATTTAGCAAAAGATAGATGATAATTTTTTGTTAGTTGTTGATTTTCTGCCTAATTTTAATTAATGATCCTAACAGAAGTGTTCAGTTTTGGTTTAATATTTTTGAGATTTTGATTGATAATACCCGATGTTGATTTTGAACCAAAGTAAAAAATTCCTAACGAGGTGGTCAATTTTTGTTTTAAGTTTATTATTTTTCCTTTTGATTCATAATACCTGATGTTGACTTTCTACCATAGTTTAATTAATAAAGTTAAAAGAGGTGCTATATATACGTTAGATAGCATATTTACCTAAAATAGATTTTTTAAAGTAATTTGCATTTTTGTTCACTCTTTAAACATACCGCAAAAATTCTTTTTAGACCCAGAAATGTCCCTGGAAATTATAAGCCTGTATCTGGCACTCCACAGTTAAATATTTCGCGCGAATTGGATACGCTTCTTGTTCCATACCAACAGGAAGAATCGAGCTCCAAAATTATGTTACAGCCAGTTTTGTTATATCACTTACGAATTTATTAAGATAAGAAATTGAAAAAAAGAATCTACCACATTTGGATTGCCTTTACAAAGTGCTATGCTAAAAACTTATTATTATAGATTTGTGCCTTTAAAAAACAATTTGTTAACGCCAAGGGAACTGCCTTGACAGTAGCGGCTCTAGGATTTTTCCAAGCCGGGGAAAAACTGAGATTGCCGCCTCTTCAAACATTGTTGCCAGCCAGACCCCGAGAATCGCCTCCTTGATTGTTGGCCAATCGCATTGATGTCGCCACTTTAACTGTTTGTCAAACGCATTGTTGGACACGATTTTATCGCCCAGAGCAAGTACCGCGGTTTGCTCCCACCCCTCACCCTAAATCCTGCATTCAACCTAGAATCTTAGCTTTAAAAAATTGTATTATGGTAAAGCGTTACCCATTTGCGAAGCAATATCAAAGAAGGGGAAATTTTCAATTAATGTAGGGAGTTCTCCATTCATAGTAGAAGAAACAACGGGGAAAAACATGAGTTTATGCTCTTGAAAAGTATGTCCAATGAAGTTTCTGACATGAGTTTTGGTGCAAAATTTTACTTCATTCACCACCTTAGTTTGGAATTTTTTTGGATCTGAAACTCTTTTAAATAACTATGACGTTCTCTCATCATAATTCTATGCAACATCCAGTTGTCCTAGAAAATGGTAATTTGGTACACATACTTGGCTTCATCCCCATAGTATAAGAAAAGTTCCTGTGTTTTTTCAATGCCAATCTAAAAGCTGAAACGTCTTAGAGAAAATTTGTAGGTTAATTGCTTTCTTCTTGATGAGGCTATATGGCTTGAATTTCAGTTTTGCACAAAGATCAGGAGCATAAAAAACACAATTAATTTTACTTTGTTACTACATTTAATTTGGAAGTTATTGGTAGTCCTCCACTGATGGTAACAATGCAGACACGGCGAAGCTCGCACAGAACGAATCGGACTCGAGCCCGTTGTTTTACATGAGCGTGCGTTGTCGAGGAAAGTATTTTGACATGAAAATTGGATGTAAGCAGGAATATTGATAAATTCGGATACATAATCTTTGCTAAGGTGCAAACATTTGGTCCAAAAAAGTAAGAAGACTCAGAACAAGCTATCAACCTACAAAAAGAAATTAAATTCCATATAAAACAATACTTGTAAAAAAAGTGACTTGGTCATCATGCAAACTCTGATAATAGAACATCAACCTAAATAAATGCCTCTACAATGTTGCATTATTGAGCTTTTAAACTCACAAAAGCCAAGATTTCCCTCGATGCTCTTTTTGGATTCACAAGTCTTCGAGTAAATCATAAACATTCTGCCTTTCCTTTTAGTAAAGTAGTAGTATAATGGCTAAATCACAATTTAAAAAAAAGATTTATCCGTAACGTCATGAAAAACTATTTTTTTTCAGAAAATCAAAACTTGATTCAGAAATTATCATTAAATAGCCACAAGACTTCGCCCTTTTTTAAAATGATTTGTTTTTGTAATATTGTTTTTATATAATAGGGTCGATATATCGATACTTTTTCTTCGATATATCAGATCCGATATAAATATTTTTTAAAATATCGATATATCGAAAATCCGATATTTTTAAAAATATCAACAGCCCTACTAGTGTGTACCCACCCTTACAAGCACAGAGTCGGGCGGCTTTAATCAAAGAACAATGGTTTCAAAAGCCCTGAGGCGGCGGCGGAAGCCACAATAAGACAGAGGGTATACCTTACCCTCTTTTTAGCTACTAAATAAATAGAAATGCAAAAATTACAATAACCTTACTTTCGTATCCACGAGTAATGAAATTTTCAGCCGCGCATACAGAAAGTTGTCACAACAATTAGTGTATCAGCTAATACCGAAAACGCGAATAATGAAACAGTGAATAAAAAGTTTTAATTGTATGGCTCAGAAGACATGCAAGAAATATAAAAAATTATAAATGGTTAAAATATCGTACTATGTAGGCACGGGTGCATCGCCAAATTGTTTTGTATTTCGACGGCTGCCACCTTCACCTTTCTTTCTCAGGTGGTAAATTTCGTTGTTGTTTGGTTCCCCCCCCCCCCCCAATACAATCCAGCGGTACACCTAGGGTTACCAACCATGCTTTATAATAAAGTATCGTACTTTATCTTTGGTCGTTATACTTTATCCTAAGCATAAAATTCATTTGAAAACAAAGGACTACATCGACATTAGTCATATAAGATCTCAAAAACGTGGTGTACAACGTCCTATAGTAAACTTAGCCTCCACAGCGCCCAAATAAAAAAAAAAAAAAAAATTGAAGTGGTTTCTGAGGAGGAAGTAGAAATATCAAAACAACTACAGACAGCTATTTCAAAAATTAAAATTCTTTGAAAAAATGTTTGTAAAGATCATTTCACGGTATGTTGTTTTTGTACGTCATCAGTTTTGAAGTATTTGTTTTCAATTTCCTAATTCTGATTAAGATGATGTTCTCGGAAGACTGGGTTATTGAACCAGGTGTTTGACCACAACCTGGCACTTGATTTCAGACATAAGTGTGTGGGCAAATTTTCTTTCGTAGGTAATGGTGTGAGGGACTGGAATAAATTGCCAAGAGAAGTGATGAATAATTTACCGGAAACACTGAAGGAATTTAAAGTAAAAATTAGTGGAGGGTAAAAATAGGTTGGAAGGGAAAAGGAGAAAGGGGTGTGTAGAGACATTGCCACCGGAGCGGGCGCTCCATCGCAATTTTATCAATTATTATTATTATTATTATTACACACAATCGAAAACTCTGTCGCCATCTTCACAGACAGAAATGTAAACTCCTTGTTCACTCGACTAATCAACCGAGAACATATTCTGCTATACTATAAGATATATGGTCACAAATTTTTCAAACACAGTACAGGGTGATTTGGTTATTGAACTTGAATCTCTCTAGAAACAAGGCCAAAGAAGTTATGAATGTATTTTGATGCATGGATATAACAAAAAATCGCAGATATTTGAACGTGAATGTTCACGGAAAAGAAACACATTTTAATCTTGGTTTGATTAGTATGCGCGGTTCATGCACTGAGGAGTTATTGCATGTGCTTGGTCAAAGAACGGGTGAGAAGCTTCGGGCTTGATCTTGAAACTCATGTTATCGGCATGAAAACTGATGGAGCAAGCGCCATGGTAAAAGGTGGTAAACTTCTGCCTTGTTACCTGCAGTTATGTTGTGCGCACGGCCGTTTTTTTTATGGCTTTACGCCTCGTCGACGTCGAGGTCATTAGAGGCGGGATGGGACTGGGGACTAGGTACAGGAAGGAATTCGGTCAAGGCCTTTTTGAAGGAAGCATCCCGGCATTTGCCTGGAGTGATACCAAGGAAAACCCAAACCGTGATGCCCGGACGGGGATTCGAACTGCCGTCCTCCCGAATGCGAGGCTAGAGCGTTAACCGCTCACCCATCACGCTCGGTCGCACGGACGTTGTCGATGTTTTGTACAAAAAAAAAAACAACTTTGAATGAATCGGAAGTAGACGACGAAGACCTGGACGAGACAAATAAAGTACTGAAAGTGCGAAAAGTTGTTAAAATTTTCAAAAATTCTCTGACAAACAAAATTATACTTATTAGCAGAACTATGTAAAGTTGGGACTGGCAAAGAATTGAGTTTGATTGTAGATTGCCGCACTCACTGAAACAGTCTGCTTGTCATAGAAGAACTATTCTACGGCATAAAAACGTCTATTGAAAAAGCTTTAATCGATAGAGCATCAAACACAAAGTTCACCGAAGGAGATTGGTCTAGAATAAATGACTTGACTGTCAGTTTGCAGTCATTTAAATTGGGCACTGAGGCAATATGCAGACATAATGTTACGATTTATTTTAGATTATCTGGATACTCAAGGGACATTCCTAAGCGCTGAAATTATCCGAAGCGCTGTCTTTTATTTATGATTATTTGATGACAGTCAAACCAACGAACGTGGCGGTGGCTGGTTATATATGCAGCTCTTTAAGAAGCAAATTGGGAGATGAAACAATTAGTACCATTTTTTCTTAAGATCTTTCATCGAAAAGGAGAAGTGACTAATTCATTTGAAAAGGAATTCGTTTTTATTAAGCCTCAATGTGGTTTGGTATTAGTATTTAGATCTCTTACATACGAGGGCTGTCCAGAAAGTAACAGACGTTTTGTAATAAAAAATAAACAAAGTGAAAAAAAAAAACGATTTTTATTATATACATTTTAGAGGTAAACTCTTAGGCTATTTTTCAACATAATCGCCATTTAAATTAAGGCACTTATCATAACGAGGTACAAGCTTTTCGATACCCTCTCTGTAGAAATTTGCCGCCTGAGACTTCAACCACTGGTTTACACCGGCATGCAGTTGAGCGTCAGTTTCAAACCGTTGTGTTGCGATCCACGTCTTCATCGCCGGGAACAGGTGGTAGTCGCTCGGCGCCAAATCCGGGCTGTACGGCGGGTGATTGAAAACTTCCCATCCAAAACCATCCAAGAGCTCTTGGGTACGATTGGCCGTGTGTGGACGAGCGTTGTCGTGGAGAAACAAAACTTTCTCACTGAGTTTTCCCCGACGCTTGTTTTGTATCGCGCGTCTTAATGTTCTGAGTGTTTCGCAATACCTTTCTGAAGTGATTGTTTGGCCACGTTCAAGAAATTCAACGAGAATCACACCCTTAGCATCCCAAAACACAGTAGCCATAATTTTTCCTGCTGACAGCGTTTGCAGACACTTCCTCGGTTTCTTGGGCGAATGCGTGTGTCCCCATTCCATAGACTGCCGTTTTGTTTCAAAGGTGACGTGCTTTACCCAAGTCTCGTCGCCAGTTACGATACGATCGATAACTTGGTTTCCAGTTTTGGCGTAGTCTTCCAGAAACGTCAGTGCTGCAGCAAGTCTCTGTTTTTTGTGGTCTTCTGTTAAGATTTTCGGAATCTACCTGGCACAAAATTTGTGGTAACCAAGTTTACCAACCGCAATCTCATGAACTAAACTCCGTGAAATTTGGGGAAAATGTTCTGAAAGCTCCGTAATCGTGAAACGACGATTTTCAGGGATTTTTTCGTTGATTTTCACCACCAGTTCAACACTCACAACACTAGGCCTACCCATGCGGTCCTCATCGTGAACATTGGTTCGACCATTTTTAAAATCAATGCACCATTGCCTCACTCGGCTTTCACTGATTATTCCTTGGCCGTACACATCACAAATCTGGCGATAAATTTCAATTGGTTTGTGATTTTTCGCCAACAAAAACCGTATTACAGCTCGCACTTCACAACTGGTGGGATTTTTAATTGCAGCGCTCATTTTAACACTCTACTGTATTCAAAGTACGATAGGAACGATGTGCAAACTACCACGGCTGGTTGCGTACTGAATGTATGAACAGTCTGACGCCAAGATGGCGGCGCTAGGAGCACCCATTGTTGCGCCAGGTCAAAACGTCTGTTACTTTCTGGACAGCCCTCGTACAAGCAATGTGATTGACCATTTTCAAACTGATATAATTTATTTTAAGGCATGTTGTATGACTTAAGACTGAATAGTTACCGTATCTGATTATTTATTTAATAACTGGAATTAGATTTAAAAAGACAAAAGCACGAAATTTATTTATTTATTACTGATTCAAGCTCACTATGGAGGGCTTATAACTACTTCTTTCTTGATGCTCCCCTTTGTTCCTAATACCTTTTAAGTCCAGCAAATAATTTTTTCCTTTCTCCCCTGTGAGATGGGTTTCCGAGGTTTAGTAATTTTTGGTAGAGGGGACAACATTACGAGCGATCTGTAACAGTGCCGGAAATCCTAGCGGAGTCCAAATCTTTTTGTACCTCATTGAGCCACATGCTTGCCTTTGATAACTGAGAAGATCTTCTTGGTAAGCCTGTTGCTGTCCATTCTCAGAAGGTGACCGTAAAACTTCAACCGCCTACGTCGCATGCTGGTGTTCTCCGTTTCCGACGTTCGTACAATTCGCAGTTCGCTTTCAGTCGGCAGGACTTACGGGCTAGAAATTTTTTAATTATTTTAATTTTGCTTGTTAAAATATTGTTAACTGTTCATTCCTATATTTTAACATTAAATTTAATTTAGGAAATAGACGTGTATTATTTAATATGATAATACTTTTAAAAAAGCGTTAAAACTATACGTTAAAAACTATTGGCACCCCGCGGGGTCCATAGCAGGTAGGCTTGCCAACTTTTCAGATTTCCACGACCGGAGAACCGGATATTTACCAGGGGAAGGAGGGGGGGTATGTTACAAAAATTAAAATTTATAAGGTAATTCTTTTTTATTTTTATAAATAATTGTTATGACAATAACAATCATTTCTGCGGAGGAAACCGTATTTCACTGCCTTTATGCGATCAAATTTCACAGTGAACGTAATTTTACACATTTTACAATATGCGGTGCAATCTTTTATTTATACAGAAGAGTTTTAAACTCTTCATTTGACAACCACTCGTCTCTTGAGAGACAATAACGTTTCTGTATGTTCTGTGGTAACTCAGTCGTTATTTATTTGTAACGTACATTCATTCTTTAATTTTCCGTGAACATAACGGAGTTCGATGTTCCGTCTTCCACATAATGTAGGTAACTGAAACAGTAATCCAATTTCTTCACGATAATCGGATTTGTGACTAACTGTCGTAATCGTTTGAACACGAGCGAAAAAGTTGAATTACGTTCAGCGAATGGGGGAATAAGGAGCGAGACGCGGCGACCGTGTTTACTTCCTACACATCTGAGATACAATCAACCCGTAATATTTAAAATTTCTTGATAACTGGACATTTTGTGTCCGGTCGCATGTAGTGAACCGGACACGGACAAATCGCGTTAGAACCGGACAGTCCAAACGAAAACCGGACGGTTGGCAACTTTAATAACAGAAAAGATAAATTTTAATTTTGTACACAGCCCTGAGGTTAGTTGTAAATGTGGAAATATCATGTTTCAAGCCCTGTATAAAAAATTCGGACTCATCGGGAAATTAATTTAAAGTGAGGGAACTCAGTAGTGAATTATCAGACCGTTAACGAATAAGGACCGAGGTTGGTGGTGTAACGGTTAGCGTTCTGGCCTCGCATTAGGGAGGACGGTGGTTCGAATCCCCGTCCGGGCATCCAAATTTTGGTTTTCCATGGTTTCCCAAATCACTCCAGACAAATGCCGGGATGCTTCCTTTAAAAGACCATGGCCGAATTCCTTTCCATTCCTTGCCCTCCATCCTTTCCCGTCTTTAAAAGACCTCGCTGTTAAGAGACGATAAGCAGTTAAAAAAAAAGAAAAAAATTGAATAAGGGCGAGTTTGATGAACGAATAATTTTTATCCAAACATCTAGAAATGAACACGTCGATTTTTCTTCCTCTTAGTAGCAGAAAAATCTTTTTTTTTTTTTTTTTTTTTCTCCAGAGTCGGTGTCAGAATCACTCATTTTGATGGAATTATAAAGACATAAAAGTATCTCTCAAACACCATCACACATACGTACTGTACATACGTTCCGCCTCGCCTCGCCTCGCCTCGCCTCGCCTTGGTCCCGTTCGTGCGTTGTCCCGTACTGATGTGGTGTACCCATACTACCAAACGGATGAGAGTCTGGACCAAGAGTGATCTGACTAGGTCTTGTAACTCATCGTCGTAGAAAAATTTCTTTCTATCTAAACATTTTTCGGGGATCCAAACAGATGAGTTACATGATGAAAAATCTGGAATTTAAGGTTGATAATCCAAAGATGTAGTTCTTACAATTTCGCTCGCGCAGCATCAGCAGTGTGAGGCGCCCGTTATCGTTCAAAACTAGAACGTAGTGAACTGGAATGTCGAGTCGTTTGGACCGATATACCTCTAAAGCCGCGTTCCCACGACGTCTTGTAACGAAGGCGGGATGGGACCTCATTAGCCGAAGTGTAGGGACGAGCGCGCGCCGCAGGTTAGCCCTCGCTTACCTCGCCGCCACCTCCCCACCACATTGCCGTTTGGCACAGAGCACTTTACGGCAACAGAAGGGGTGCGCACCGCTGCTGCAAACAGCGCTCCACTACGCACGCCTGTGATGTTTACCGACACAGAGTGGGTAGCTGCGTATCGTCCCCGCTATCAGAGGCGGCCCTGTTCCCATGGCGTTTTGTTGAGTATTCGTCCCGTCCCGCCTTCGTTACAAGACGTCGTGGGAACGCGGCTTAATAATGCCGAAGTGTTCGCAGTAGTATGCAGCGTTGACATTTCTTTGTTCAAACAGAAAACCAACGTACACCTCTTTAGCATCTCAAAAGATGGCCACTGCAATCCTGACCGGCAGGCAAATTGGGTTATGTCTTCAGCGGAGCTGCTTCCCGATTTTCACAGAGGAACCTACGCCATTCGAACACTTGAGCCTTGGAAATGTAACGAGTTTTGTATGCAGTGCGGTCAAAATTTCTGCTGATTTACCACCTTCAAATATTAGAAACTTAATAATTATATCTTCTATAATCAACACATAAATATTCTGATTATCAATATGGTAAACAAACGGCTGTCTATTTTTACGAAATGTCACTTTACATTTTATAAAAACACCCCATTCCCTTGGTGTTGAAGCAACTGACGGATCAGCAATATGTGTCGGACGTTATTAGGCTGCAGTGGACGAGGTTAATCGGACGAACTGGCCGGCCGTCAAATCGGACGTTACTCGGACGAAATTCGGTTCCTGTTGACGGCCGGCCTTAGGCTAAATACACACTTGTATACAAAGTAGAGCGATCGTTTTTGGACATGTTGGGAACTGTCTATAGATATGTATATAGACAATGTATATAGCCAGTCTAGAGACTTTGTCGCGTGTACACACTTAAAAGCCTTGTTGCTCGTTACTTGCTAAATATGGCTGACTTTGTTAGGATCGCTGCTTGCGAAGTTCTAATCATGGACAATAAGCGAAAAAAGAAACATTGGTGGAGACGTGAAATTTTTTTACTAACATCACATAACAATATTTTCTGTTGGTAGGTTGTTATTATTAATAAAATCATCTGTATTTTATTAACATTGTTTTCTGTTCCATATCCATGTATACAAATTAAATAAAACAGATTTTTAATGTACTTACAATGTCTTCTGTACTTCCTGATTCAATATTTTCTTACTTTACGGCAGTCTGTGCTTCTGCTAACCCTTGATTCTAAACCTTGCAGTAGAAATAAGTATTCGTATGCGAACCAAACATTATTTACAAGATATACCCCATTCTTCTTTACCTGATCTATTTTTTTATGCTCCCGATGAAAAGCTGTTTTCAAATTTTGGAGTTTTTTTTTTTTTTTTTTTTTTTTTACATCGCCTACGGACACTGCATATTTTTTTGGCAGCTCTTTAATAACTATTTTCTTCTTGGTTCGATTTTTTTATTCGGAATTAGTCATTTCCTACAAACAAGATGTCAAGTGGAAATCTTCTATTAACGATAAAACTCTCTCTGTAGACCACATCTTGACAGTAAAAAACAAAAATTAAGAAAATCGACCAAGTCTTCTCCAGAGCTCACCGACAATAACTGAGTATACCAAAACGTTCACACTACGAAATATTCCGCAACATTGTCTAACAATTGTCTCATGTCTCCCATTTCGAACGGGAGACCAGATTTCTGCGATTTTGTTCTAAAAGCATGTCTATAGACATGAATTTGTCTTTCGATTGTCTATATACAATCTCTCGATTTCTTATAGACATTGTCTACATACAAGAATCGCTCGACTTTGTATACAAGTGTTAGCAGATTATTTTGTTTCCAATGTTAATAGCTTACATTGGCACAGGAATTTTATTTAAGAACTTTTATATATTCGACAACAATTTAACAAACATTTTATATTGGTGTAATTTAAATCTAGATTGTAATACTTTATTTAAAACTCAATTTATAATAAATACAAAATATTTTACTTACACATTTCATTTTTGGCTTTGTCGTCCTTTTCCTGGAATCCCTCACAGAAAATGAGACATACACTGGTCCAAGTTCTTTTTTTCTTGATTTGGTCGTGATGTGATATCCCAAATTTCTGGGTAATTCTTAATTTCAACAATGTAATGTTCAATGTCAATCTATCTATATATATAAAGATGAATATATGTATGTATGTTTGTTTGTTGTTTGTTCTTCACACAAATGTACAGTTTTCATCCGATCTCGATGAAACTGCACATTTATCGTTTGAAACGAGGAGAAAAATACTGTATACATTTGGTTGAAAAATTTTCTGTATAAATAATACATGTTGTCTTATAATTTTGAAAAACTACTGCACGGCGATAGAAAGACGCGTAGGATGTGTAGGTCTCTGTACGACGTTTCCATATAGCGGTCTGGTAGATCAGAGGTTAAAGCGCTTACTAACTGCCATTTTTTTTTTTTTTTTTTTTTTTTTTTTTTTTTTTTGATCGCTAGAGTCACGCATGGACCTTTGGTTGTTTGGATTGAATGTTAAACTGTAGGTATCACAAATTTAGCGGTGCAATGCGAGGCAAATCGTAGGTAATCTTACAATGCTGTAGCTATAAAATGGTAGTAAATAAGGTAAAAACTGTTGGAGTTGATTAGAAAGTGATTTGGTGGGTAGAAGAACTTTTAAAAGGTAGAAAACAAAAAGCTATGGTAGGAAATGCAAAATGGGAGTGCCACAGGGTAGCGTATTGTCACCATTGCTATTCATTATTCTCAGAGCCGTATTTAGGCTTTGTGGGCCCCCTTGTCGGCAGTTCGGACTGCTCGGGGTTGTGGTGCGGGCCCCTAGGCTAAAGGCTATGTAGCCTATGCTTAAATGCGGCCCTGATTACTCTAATGAGTAATTATGTTCACTGTTTACTGTCAGAAATTAGAGTGTTTGCAAATGACATAATACTATATAAGAGGATCAAAACGTTAGAGGATTGTAAACAGTTTCAGGGTGATCTGGACAGGATATCTAGTCAGGTTGGTAAACACGAGATGAAGTTACAGGCATAGATAAAAAACTAAAGGTTGATTATGAGTATAAGGTGGAGAAAGAATTGATTGTCGAAGACTTGAAATATAAATATCTTGGTCTCATATATTAAATATATATATTTAATAAATATACATTTATTAAATACCTGTTTCATACCCAAAAGGTCTTAAATATAGTTTCTTTGCCAAGATACGCTCTTAATATCTGAAACAATCTTAATATCTTGAATGTTGGATCCATCTCTAGTTCTGACAAAATAAAATAATTGTTTAAAAAACATAAAAACCGCCTTCAAAAAAAGGGCACTAAAAATTTTAAAATAACTTTATACCTTGCTTAGAAGAAAGTAAATCTAAATGGACGATATTTTACTTTACTGTTATTGAAATTTTTACATTAGTTATTTTTGGAGTCGGTGCCAGCTGTCAGATCGCGCAGATCGAATTACTGAACTTTATTTGGTGTTCGAGGCGAACCAAGAGTACGAACAAAAATTCAAAATATTTTACAGCATGTCGTGAGGAAGGTAGTTTTATTGCGGGAGACAGCTTAGTGAAACAAATTAACGGTATGTTATATGTGGCTCGGCCTCGTTGGTCATCCAGGCATATCTCTGGCGCTATAGTGTCAGTTGGTAGGCTGGATCATGCAGTAAACACTTTATAATTAGTATAATATCGGTGTATCATCTATATGTTTCAGTTTTGTTGAAAAATGTTTCTAGAATTAATTTTAGGTAAGTAGTAACATGATTTTTATGTATTATTGTTATTTATTATTGTTTTTAACTTTTTGTTATTCTTGTTTTGGCTGTCACCGACTCCAAAAATAACTAATTAATGTAAAAATTTCAATAACAGTAATGTAAAATATTGTCCATTTAGATTTACTTTCATCTAAGCAAGGTATAAAGTTATTTTAAAATTTTTAGTGCCCTTTTTTGAAGGCGGTTTTTATGTTTTTTAAACAATTATTTTATTTTTAAATTTTTAGTGGTATTATAGTTAATTTGTATTTAAATATGCTACAGCAGTTCTCATTTAGAGAACTTCCTGGTAGCTCAGTGGTTAAAGCGAATGCTTTTAAAAAAATCTGTCTTTACAACAACTTTCAGAATGGGGAGAATTGGATGCTGTATTAAGGAATGTCAGTTTACATTTTGGTACAGGCTGTGTTTCGATCTAATCAACCATCTGTTAAAGCTGCTGCTCGATAATCGAAACATGTAACATCTGAGCATTAATACATACCACATACTCAAGTCTGTCTCTGGAATATATCTGTTCCTTCTGGCATCACACAGAAAATATAGATATTTAATTGGTTTTCACAACGTAAAAGCTCGGGATCCAAGTTGAAATCTGACGTACATGTTGAGACATTAGGACACACACATTTTATAAATATTCTGCAATGACTTAAAAATAGCTTAATTGATTTTGACGGTACTTAAAACTGTGGATTTTGTAAAGAACTTTGGAAATTATAACGGATGGGGGTAAAGGAGAAGAGGGATTGGGCTTTTGTATACCAATTGTAGACTGTCTTTTCTGATAGATTTAAAGTATACGTTTGTAAATTTCTATTGATATCATATAAATTTTTTAGGTGTGTATAAAAAAGTAATTAAGGGGTGTCGAGGTGAAGAGTAGTTTGGTTTTTGTTAAGATAGTGTGGACAGCATTTTTCTCTTTGTTTTAAAGTATACATTTACAAAGTTCCATCAAAACCAGATAAAAACTGTAGCTTTGTGTAAAGAACATTTACAAAAATTAAATGCGGTAAGGCAGTGAGCTGTTGGGTTTTGTAAACAGAATGTTTCTCTTTGTTCTTAAGTATACATTTGCAGTGTTCCATCGAAATCTGATAAAAATGGTAGGTATCTATAAAGAATATTGGATATTAGGAGGGGTGGGGGTAGAAGGGAAGAGGGGTTGGGCTTCTTCAACCTAATTTAAACACAATTGTTATGTATTTTTTAAAGTATAAGTGTGCAAATTTTCTTCAGAATCAGGTAGAAACTGTGCTTTGTGTAGATTAAAGGGGTGGAAAGGTGAAGAGAGGTTTGGCTTCTCTAAACCAAATGCAGGCAGTATTTTTCTGTTTGTTTTGAAGTATACTTGTGCATACATCCTTCAAAATCAGATAGAAACGGTAGCTTTATATTATGAACATTGACAGTAATTAAAGGGGTAGAAAGGGGAATAGGGTTTGTGTTTTTGTCAAAGTAATGTGAGTAGTATGTTTCTATTTCTATTTGCTTTAAAGTATACACATGCGAAGTTCCACCGAAATCGGATTAAAATGTGGGTTTGTACAAACATTAAGGGATGTAAAAGGGGACCTAGGGTAGTTTTTTTATTTTTTGGTCAGAAATCTTCTCCATAAAAAAATACATATATGTACCAACTTTCATAAAGATCGGTCAAATGGTGCCAACTGTAGCTTTTCAAAAAGAAAATTGACAAAAGTCAAGGGGCGCAAATGGGGAAAGGGGTTCAGTTTTTGCAAACCAAAAGCTGACATTATTTTTCTCTTTGTTTTACAGTAAACGTTTGCTAAGTTCTATCGAAACTGGATAAAAACTGTGGGTTTGTATAAAAATTAAACGGTTTGACGGGGAGTGGGGGTGGTTTTTTATTTTTTGGTCGTGAAAAAATACATATAAGCGCCAACTTTCATGGTAATAGGTCAAATGGTGGCGACTGAAAAAAATTGAAAAAAATTAAGGGGTTGGTCGGAGGGAGAGGGGTTGAGCTTTGGCAGACCAAATGTTGACAAGATTTTTCTGTTTGTTTGAAAGTATACGTTGGCAAAGTTCAATCATAATCAGATATGAACTATAGGTTTCTACAAAATTAATTGGTGTAAAGGGGGAGTTGGGGTGGCTTTCTTTTATTTTTTGGTCAGAAACCTTCTCCACGAAATATTACATGTATGTGACGACTTTAATGGAGATCAGTTAAATGATGTCGACTGTAGTTTTGTATAAAGAACATTGGCAAAAATTAAGGGGTGGATAGGGTGAGAAGGGTTCAGTTTTTTCAAACCAAATGTTGACAGCATTTTTCTCTTTATTTTTGACTATACATGTCCAAAGTTCCATTGAAATCGGATAAAAAATGTGAATTTGTATAAAAATTAAGGGGTGTAAAGGGAGAGGAGGGTGTTTTTTTTATTTTTTTGGGTCAGAAACCTTTTCCATGAAAAATTACATGTATATGCCAACTTTAATGGAGAACAGTTAAACGGTGTCGACTTTAGCTTTGTATAAAGAATATTGGCAAAAATTAAGGGGTGGATAGGGGGATAGGGGTTCGGTTTTTTCAAACGAAAAGTTGACAGTATTTTTCTGTTTATTTTTTACTATATATTTCCATAGTTCCATCAAAATCGGATAAAAAGTGTGGGTTTGTATAAAATTTAAGGGGTGTAAAGGGGTAGAAGGGGTGCTTTCTCAATGAAATTCGTATGGGACCACTTTGGAGATATACTCTATCCACTATAAAAATTTCATTTAAATCGGTTCAAAATTGGCGAAAATATCGCTGACCATACATCAAAAAAAAAAAAAAAATCAGAAGAATTGAGAACCTCCTCCTTTTTTGAAGTCGCTTAATTATGAATAGAACAACAAGTATTTATCAATAGGAGGGATAAATTCAAATTTACAATAATTCCTATGTGAAAAATGATCTGTTTATTCGAAAATATGCCAAATATACTTTCGACATTTCTCCGAGCGCGTGACAATCTATAGTTGAAAATCCTTTTTTTATCTGACAAAACTTTACCACTATAAGGCCTCATTATATTTGGTGAATGGTGATGCTTAATCGTCAACATTAGATAAGGGCATATTTGTACCTGCTGGGACTGGGAGAGGTTGTCCTTTGAAATGTTCAGTTAATTGTTTTCAAGCTCTTATAAAAAGTACTTTGGAATATATTACCTTTCCGAATGCTCCAACGTAAATGTAAATGAACTTCTACTTTGAGGCTACAAAAGCTAGCAGCAAAGCTGAAAAATAGTTCTTGTAATTATAAACTAGAGATCTACTGATCCTTGGTTTCTTAATTCTCACATGCTTGCCATGAATGGTTCCTAAACGATAAGGAAATTGGCAGTATGTTTGAAAACCTTCAGCAATTTTTTTTCTGTTAACTCTGGAAAAGATTATGCAAGTAAACATTCCCAAATAGCACTGATAACCTTCCTCAAAATCTTTCCTATTGTCGTGAGTCCAATTCTATTCTGTATATTAAAGTCATAGCTAGCATTTATAGCGGTGGCCTGGAGAGCCTCATACACGTATCTTGGAACTTAATTCTGTCTGCAGTTTTTATAGCAAGCTCAACAGAAGACTGAACACTCGCACGAAAGAGATTAAAAAACTTTTTTGTATTTTCTCTTAAATCCGCGAGTGATGTACAAAATCTACTCTTCTTTAACCGTAAACCGGTGTTCGGATGTACCCAATGACGTATTTTCTGTTTTCTTATGTAATTTTTAAAGAAAAAGTACGCAAAAATGACCCGTTTTCTATTAGAAACTTCCAAGTTGTCCGTGATGGAGCGCCTACCGCCGCATGCTATGTGAACGCATCGGCGCCGCAGCGTGAAAAATCGGACGTGTTGTCGCTGTGCGCTTTTAGCAGGACACCACCGAAAAAATTAAATTCGGTAGGGTACGGAAAAGAAAAATTAGTTTCCTAGGTTGTAATGGATATGTGGAGATAGAAAAATTAGCGTGATATAGTCAGAGATAGAGAAATGAACCAAATCAAGCTGAGATTGGCGACGGAAAATAAAATTCTCGGACGTACGACTATTGCCATCGCATACCGCCTTATGGTGGTGAGTATTCTTTTTCTAGCTTCACAAATAGAATACCATCACATACGGTACAAATTTAAGGTGGGTTCACACTAGGCGAACGCAAGCAAATGTATGCGCCCGAATAGATGTGGCCGAATCTGTGAGGCGTTTGTTAAAAAAATGCTTGTTGTCCACATTAGAACGAAGGTATGCGTTGTTTGTCATTTTTTTCATGTTCGCTGGTTTATGCGTTGAAAATATTTTTATATCTACCTTATAAATGGTCGTAGAAGATGACTTAATCATTGCTAGTGCACCGTGCATTATTATTTATAGATTTTTCTCTGGAAATTACCGTGGAACACAATCAGTAACCCATATGATAAAAGGGTTGGAATGAGATTCATTGGAAGATTGGAGGAGGGTGAAGAGAGTCATAGGAGAGTACAAGACGTATATTGGTGATGAGACGTGGAAAAACATTGGTGCTAAGGATTAAAAGTAATGCATGGAAGGGAAAAGATGACCATGATCACAAGCTGGCACACGATTTCAGGCACAAGGGTGTGGGAAGATTTTATTTCGTAGGTAAGGGGGTCAGGGATTGGAATAAGTTTCCTGTAGAAACAATTTAAATTTGAAATTTCAAGATTGTAAATGTAGATGGGTGCAGGAAAGGGGAAAAGTGGGTATGTAGGAAAATTTCTACCGGTGTGCGCTCCATTACAATTAAGTTAAAATTAAAAAAATTAAATTTATGAAATACGAAGACCCAGGAGTTCACAACGACGGTGGTGAATGACTTCTTTGTTGGAAAGTAGAATTGTGTATAGAGTGTCAGACTTGATAGACGATCTTACACCTGAAATTGGGTGTGGACTTTTTGAAAGTTTCTGCAGAATGAAGTCGACCGACTTTGATACGTTATTGGAGCAGACTGGTGCGAAGATTTCAAAGCGTCAGTAATTTCCCTATGCCTTGCTGCAAATTTATCCAGCAAAAATAACGTCTTTAAAAGACATTTAATTATGACATCAGTTACGGAGTCTGTTTTAAATGAATTTTTCTGTTTTTGAACGTTCACGTCTGTAGGAGGCTAATTGTGATTTCATTTTCTTTTTCGTGTCTTTTGAATCACATTTCATAATATCACTAATTTGTTTGCAGTCATCATGTTTCCCTATTTATTTTTATAATCATTATGAACAGAGTTGCATAAACACTCGTGTTTTCTATATAACTCTATTAATTTTAAGGAATCTGATTAGACAACTCCATGTTCCCTACAAAACAACAAAAGCATTCTTCTTGACGTACACATTATAAACTAAGCCGAAAGCGTGTGGTCCGCATTTTGCTTTGATGTACCCAGGGCCCGCTTTAGGGGGGGGGTCAAACCGAGCATTTGCCCGGGGCACTAAAATTTAGGGGCGCCATTTCGGCTGTAACTGTGAGAAAAATATTAATGATATTAATGTGTTAAATACCCAATTAATAAAAAAAATTTCAGACACCGATTTTTTCAGTTCGTTAATAACTTACAGTTCTTAACTATTTGGGTGTGCACCTAAAGACTTCGAAGAGACGGAGCGTGGACCTCATAGTGGCGCGCTGTTGCCGAGCCGCCTCTGTGTGAATTGCGCCATAGAAGCAACTTCAAAATGCGCTGCGTCCGCGCCATGTCTCAGCCCGAAGTCCGCGCCACGTCTCTTCTGTGTGAATTGGGCCTTAGCACGCGAGTAGAACGCTGTTTCGACTTTTGTTGTCTCAACTTGCTTATTATTGCTAATTATAAAGTGGTTTCATTACACAACAGCATTAGTCTTACTATTACGTTATTAATGATAAGTGGAAGTTCATAAAATTTACTTCAGGATTTCATAATTTCTGAAGGTAAGTACATCTATGATTAAACTGTTATTTAGTTGGATATACGGCATAAGCGCACAACAACAAAAGCGCACGACGACAAAAGCGCACAACGACAAAAGCGCACAACGACAAAAGAGCACAATGACAAAAGCGCACAACGACAAAAGCGCACAACAGAAAGCGCGTTAGGTGGGGGCTGTTACACCTGACCTCGGCTACGTGCACTGATTCCGACGTTATACTGCCAAGTTACTAGACGCGGTGGAAAGGAGTGTTTTTCGCAATTGCAGCAAGGCTCTAATACATGGAATCGATAGTGCTTGGCGGGTATTTATTTTATTGGATTGATGAACCAAATCAATATGGATCTTAGTTATTGGAAATCGAAGTGGAATAATTTGCATTATAATTTCTTCTCGTAATCCGAGTCTCACAGATTTGTTGTACAAATTAGATACAGGCATTGAAAGTGTTATTGTTGGGTTAAATTACATACGCTAGATTTGATCGCTTGTGAAAATACTGTAGTTTAGTGGGTGTGGGACAGTACTTACAATCATTAATAAATAAATAATATTACCAGCTGCCGATTAGGTACTTCACATACCATTAGTATATTCAGTTTAGAATGTTTACTAATATATAATAACACATTATGCTTATTATATATACGAATGCGGTTTCTAGATACTCTAATTGCTGCATTTGTAAACCGTTTCAACAAAAAGAAATTCATTAACTATTTTAGTGAATGTGAGTAACTTTGTCAGTTGGTTTAATAAGTGTATTGCGCGACAATCACTCCACATCACTTTTTTATTTTTTTAAATTTTTTTGTGAACTTGGAACGTATTCCGTTTAAGCCTATAGAAATTGCCATTCTGTATACACGGTTTCTGTATTTGCAACAAATTTACGGATCGTATCCTCCGTGAATAAGCTTAAACTGTGTAGTAACACTAGACTTTCTTTATTTTCACAGGATATGGAAAATATTTTGTGTTGTGCATAAATATTTTTTATATCGACTGAGAATAATTTATCTTAGTTATGGTTTTAGCTTATTTAGAACAAGGATAAATATTTACTTTTTATATTATTTTATAGTGTACATTGTTTGAGTTACGTGCGTGCCTCTTCCAAAATGTCTGACGGTCAAAGAAAACTATCTGGTTACCAGTACAAAAAATGAAGGTTGGAAAATGAAGCGGAAAAGCAGAATCAATCTGGCGCGTTTAAAAAAATAATCTGTTCAGGGTTTACCAAAACAAATCTTAGAATCCAATATCAGGTCGGGATACAAAAGAAGTATGAAATCGTCAGAGAATAATGGCAAACAAATGAATGAAGTTTCTAAACCAATTGAAACTGACAACAACGTGAGACTCTCAGAAGGCGTTCTAAAACTTTGTGGCCAAGAATTTTACGAGACGGCATAAGAAGCTTTTCAGTAAGGCAAGGTCCACCTAAACTATTGCATAATTACAAATTTCCTTCCAATGACACAGGTCGACATTTTAGCGCAAAATATTACGCACGAATTTTAAGCAACGGAGAGCAAATATTGCGAGATTAGCTTCTATCTTTCACAAAACTGCGGTTACTGCTTCCGTTGAAAAATTTTCGGATGTTTAGTTAGTTCTCTCTCAAAGGAGGGTTTTAAAAATTGGAAGCACCTCGGAGAAACTTAAAAGAGAATGAAATTTCGAAAAATCATATTCAGGAACAAAAATCATGGCTAGAAATGAACGAAAGATTAAATTGTTGTAAAACTGTAGATGCTGCCACTCAAAGAGTTATTAATGCCGAAATAAATAATTGGAATGAGGCGCTTCTAAGAATCGTTGCAATTACCAAAATGCGTGGTAAAAGTTGTCTGGTTTTTCAAGGTACAAGCGACAAGTTGTTTGAGCATAATAACGGTAATTTCTTAAAAATAGTTGAGTTACTGTCTGAATACGATCCCATTATGGAAGAGCACGTCCGTTGAGTGCTCTAAAAAGTAGAGACTAAAGCTCAATATCATGGGAAAAATATACAAACCGGGATAGTAGATCTGCTGCAGCAAAGTGTAAAGTCTCATGTTATTAATGAAATAAAAAAATTCAAATATTTTTCCATAATTTTAAACTGTACTCCTGACTTTAGTAAGATACAGCAAATTACTCTTGTAATCAGATATGTTTAAACCAATAAATTTAATCCTGATGTTGAAATTAAAATTAATGAAAGCTTTTAAGGCTTCTTACCAGTCGAAAGATCCACAGGAAAACATATGTCTGATATTTATAGTTGGAGAACTTAATGACTTAGATTTAAATTTGCAGGATATCAGAGGGCAGTAACTGACAACGGGTCCAATATGAGGGGCAATAAAGCAGGAGTGCAATCTAGAATTAAACAATATACCTATAATTCGCGAGCATTCAATGTTCCGTGTAGTAGCCATTCTCTCAATCTTGTTATTAATGGCAAAAGCATCCTTGGAAGCTGCTAATTTCTTCAACATGATCCAAAAAATATACTTATTCTTATCGGCATCTACTTTTCGATGGGCAATACTTTTAAAGCATGTTCAGGGTTCAACTTTGAAAACATGGAGTGATACTAGATGGGAGCGTAGGATAGAGGCATTAGAAAATTTCATTTGGGATATGTATACGACGCCTTGCTAAGCATTTACGAAAACAAAGAATTTAATGATTTAGCCATTTTGGCAATTGAGTATGAAATTGCTGATGGAGTAAATTTAAAGATGTAATAAAAAATTCGTAAACTGAAAGTAAGAAAAAAAGTTTTTTTGGTGATTTTAGCGTATTTGATGTAATTCGTTTTATTTTCAAAATAATGGCATTTAGATTGTTTGTGTGATAATATCCATCTGTAATAGCATTTAAAAATGTAAAAAATATGGTAATGGTAATTTGTGGCTATGTACAGATATTTCATAATTAATTTCTCTATTTTGTGCAGCTAGATCGAAATTCAATAAGTTTATTTATGAATATATGATTTTATTAAAATTAAAATAAAATATTGTATTCGATTAAAAATTAATTATTTTTGTTTTAAAATACATAATTCTAAGGGAAGCAATTTGTCCATTTGTCCGGGGCGGCAAAACCGCTAGATGTACCGCCTCCCGAGCGAAATCGAGCGCAGGCAAACTAATGCGGTCGGAAGCGTTCATTCGCCTTCGTTTTCACGTACACACTAAGTGAACGTATGCTTTCGCTCGCGTGCGGTCGCATGCGTTCGCCTATATAGTATCTACCCACCCTTACATCCTTACCTCACCCTACTGACCATACCATTTTGCTGGATTTAAAATATTAGGATGTCTAAACGTGGTTTTGCAAATTGCAGTTTCAATATGTAGGCCGAATGTTTAGGTCTTGAGGCTCCAAACACACATTCCTAAGTCGGTCCTACGGGAATTGTTAATGTTCATACAAAATGAATGGTGAATGAAGAGGAGCGTACAAAATAGCCATCGGATTTTATCAGAATTTAACATTGATGCGATCGTTAGGACGTAATTCTACTAGTGACAAGCGAAAGTTGGATTTCACGGGGTAACACTTTACCAAGGTGGCGTAGGGGCTAAAGTTTTGCCGCAGTCCGACCGAGGACATGGGTGTTTAAGTGTTGTGTGTGCGAATGTCGTTTCCGTCTTGTAGTGTCCATGTTTCCATACTTAATAGCAACAATGTACCGGAGAAACTGCATAGAGTGCATCATCGAGCGTGTAACGCTCTGGTCTTGCATTCGGGATAACGTGGGTTCGAATCCTCGTCCGGCCCTCCAAATTTGGGTTTTCCATGGTTTCCCCAGATCACTCCAGGCAAATGCCGGGATGGTTCCTTCAAAGAGCCATGGCCAAATTCCTTCCCATTCCTTGCCCCCAAGTCCTCTCCCGCATCTAATGACTTCGACGTCGACGAAGCATAAAACAAAAAACGAAAACAACACATTATTCTTGTAGTGCCATAGATCCAAATTCAGTGACCTTAAGCGTTATAGCGGCAAACGAACTTAAAATGGATACTCTAGTGCGAAACGTGCTGCTGTTTGCAGTGGCGGCCTTAACGATTGCCCAGGGCGGCAGATCTTTGCGAGCCCCTTGTCCTTTGTCCTTGTATTTTGTGAATGAAAAGTAGATACTTCTTATTGATGAGAAATTCAAAAATTATAAATAAATAAATTTTGAATTTTAATGTTTTATATTAAAATATTTATACAAGTTGACAAACATAAAGAAGACAAATTATTAATCATGATAAATTGTGGTAAATTAATAGGCCTACCGTAAAAGAGAGAAGCACGATTTTAAAAATGATGCTTGCGGCTTTTCCTGAGACTAAAATCTTTAATTGAAGCACAATAATCTATGAATGAGCTACGTCATTTTCAATTGAAAGAATAGCAAGGGCTGAAAGCCGATCTTGTGTCATCGAATTCCTCAAATATGTTTTGATGATTTTTATCCTCGAAAAACTCCTTTCTGCAGAAGCAACTGTCACAGGTGTGGTGGCAATAATTCTTAGGACTACTTCGATATTGGGGTACACTTCAGTTAAATTTTTTTGTATTATGTATTTCAGCACCGAGAGAATGTCATAGATTTTTTCCTTTATACACACGGACAAGCATATTTAGTTCTTCATATAATTCTTGTCCATCAATGTCAGATGTTTCTCCTACTGTAAGAGAAAGTTACAAGTCACTGCATTGTTTCAGAAGTTCACAATCACTAATTTCCTCTAATTTTTTTAGGTTGTACATGAAACCAAATATGCTCTCATGATGTTTAAGTGCCTGTAATCTAGGTTGGCAGCTTGCGCGCACATTGTCAACAATGACATAAAAATAGTTTATTTTGAAAATATCTTCGGCAGGCAATACAACAACTTCATCTTGCCTTTCGTAATCAAAATTCGTTCTTTTACGTCTGCTTCTCAAGACTTCGAACTTTCTGTCAATATCATTTTCCTCGGCTATTTCTCTTGCTGTTACCAAGGATTACTGGAAACCATTTTCCAAATAATCATCAAGCCAATGTGTAAATGCGTCTAGGTGTTGTATAGCCGCACCAAGGTGCATTTATTCGCTCTGCCACATTTTACTTATAACATTAATCTTTGTAAGAATGCCATACCATATGACCAGAGAAAGTACAATTTCGTAGCTAGTTATTTCATTTTCTATAGAATGACATTCACTAACGCACTGACAATTTGTTGCACTTTCTGCTAAATCCTTCAAAGCATCACATATATCGCTTAGCTGGTATTTAACGGCCTTCACCGATTCTACCCTGCATTCCCATCTAGTTTCAGAAAGTGGTTTTAGCGATAAGGATTTTACATGTGCTTTTAAAATAGTCCACCTCTGACTTGAGCCGGCAAACGAGTGCATAGCCTTTGTAGCAAACCAAAAAAGGATTTTGTTTGAACAGAAGACGATGCTGCATCTCCTAGGATGAGATTCCAGCTGTGACTCCCACAAGGTAAAAAATAAGCAAATGGATTAATTTCAAGTATACGTTTCTGAACACCACTTTTTTCTCCACGCATATTGGCTGCGTTATCATATCCTTGGCCTCAGCAGTTTTGCAATGATATACCCAGCTGTTCTAGCTCTGTGATTGTATGATTAGTCAGACTCTCAGCTGTGTTTTTTTCAACGGCTAAGAAGCCAATAAAATGTTCTTCAATGTCAGCTGTATTTGTATTAAAAAATCTTATAATAATTGACATTTGCTCAACTCGAGAAACGTCACGGGTACAATCAGGAATAATCGAGAAATATTTATTCTTTATTATTTTGTCAACAATTTTAGTCTTCACGTGACTTGCCATTAATCGTATCAACTCATTTTGAATATTTTTGCCAGGATAGTGGTCATTAATAGTCTTGTCTGTTACTTGTTTTAGATGAAGTCGCAACATTGGATCAAATCTAGCTATTAACTTTACTAAATCTATAAAGTTGCCGCTAGTTTCACTTGGATCTGAGTCAGATAATTTATCTTTATGACCTCTGAAGGCCAGAGTATGAGATGCTAAAAAATTTACAATTGCAAGCAGTCTTTCTAAAATATCTCTCCAACGCTGCCTTTCTTGTTCAATCTGAGTCTGGGCTAAAGAGTCAATAGTGGCACAACTTTTTAATCCGTTCTCTAAATTTAACCATTTCAACATACAATCTTTGTGCTGTCGGCTAGATTCATGAGACTTTACGTAATCACCCAAGTGTTTCCAATCACACACTCCTTTACTGGATCCAGTTCTTGTATTTTCTATTACAAACATTCGACATGGAAAGCAGTAAACGGCATCCTTTGTCTGTGAATAAATCATCCAACGCCTGTCAATCTTTTCACCATTAGCTAATATTTTACTGTAATGATATTCGCTGAATCACCTTCCATTATGATCTACGGGGAAAAAATCAACCTTAACCCGGATTGGACCTTTTAATACAATCTCAGTTCGGTCTACATCAGTAATTGTTATGGGCCACAAACCTGGGTTGTTTTGATGATTGAGATTTTCAATTCCGGCAGTGATGGACGTAGACATAGGCTCAGATACGCATTCTTGGCTGGATAGTGCTGACTGCGGCGGCGAAGTAGGAGACAATGATGTTGACTCATTTTCCTCGCTATTATTACGAGGTGGCAGTGGCACCCATGACGATGTTGATGGAATAATTTCAGCTGGATTAGGGTTAGAGTGCAATAATACGTCACTTTCCATCAATGGAGAATTTTTAGAGGTTTCTTGACTGTCACTTTTTATGTATTTATATAAAGACCCACGTAGATTTTCTTCTACCTGTTTTCTTTTGATAGCTCGTTTCCTTTTTGTACTACCCGACTCAAATTTTCTTCCGGCATCACGATCACGCGAACTCTTTTCACAAATTTTGTTTAACACATAAAACTATTTCAGAAATAATTTGCAAACAGTGTTAGGCAGTTCTTTTTACAATTCACTCTTTCCTATATGTACTGTTAATAACGTAAGATTCACTGAAACCAGTACCGGATTAACCACGTAGCAGGAGGTAGCAAATGCTACGGGCCTCGCGCCTTCTAGAGGGCCTCGTGCCTCCAAAGGGGGCCCCCGCACCCAGACTACAGGTAGATTGGCGACCTTTTTTTTTGGGTCTACAATTTTTCCCCGGACGGCAAAAATCGAGGGCTTCTTCTTCACATTTGCTACGGGCCTCGCGCTGTCTTAATCCGGCCCTGAGTGAAATATATGTGCCACACAAACGATTTGGTAACGTATACAGGTCGGGCCACACTATACCGATACTGGTCAGCACCGCCACCGCAACGACACGTTCCTTATTGTTGGCGCTCACTCGATTGAAGTTAGTTCAAACGACACCGCATGTGGTCCGACAATCGGCCGATGTCCCACCGTTATTAATTTGGTTTTGTGGTGTGGTCCGGTGCCAGGCTGTTAGGGCCTTATTACACTAGGCGACTTGGCGGCGCAACCAGCCGGGCCACTGGTGGCTCTGCTCGTCGCTGGGCACTGAGTCTTATGGAGCTTACTATTACACTAGGGCAGCCAGTGGCGCCGCCAGAAACTGGCGGCCGGCTGGCTGCCCTGCCCGGCGACCAGGCCGGCAACCACTGTTGGCCGAGAGTCATGGCGGGGCATTGTATCTTACGTAGCTTATTACACTAGGCCACCAGGCGGCGCCGCCAAACTCGCCACCACGCGTTCAGTCTACTGTTCATATGCCCCCTTCCTACTTTAAAATTTTAAAATTGCAGAGATACTGAGTGTCAGGTTTGGTGAGACAACTAGGGACAGTCATCCTGTGATGGGAGGGAATGAGTCAGAGGAGATTATAAATGACGAACCTACAAAATTTGAAATAAATTCTCAGGAAATTGCGAAGTAACTCAGAAAGCTAAAACTGGTGTAACTGGTGTAGGTAATATTACTACAGATTTATTAAAGATTGTGGGATAGGATATTGTACCTTACCTTAAAATTTTGTTTAAAATGAGTTTGGAGACTTGCTGCTTACCAAAGGATTGGAAAAGACCGATAGTAGTACCAGTTCATAAAGGAAGGGTTAAAAATATGGTGAAAATTCCTGGCCAATTAGTTTGTCATCAGTGATGGGCAGAATGATTGAGACATTGATATGCAACTATATCAGAAATGTCTCTGAAGAACGAAACTAGTTTTCAGACCGACAACATAGCTTTAGGCAAGGATATTCATTTGAATCTCAGCTAGTGGGCTATATGCAAGATATTTCAAATGAATTTGAAATGGGAGGCTAAGTTGATAGTGTGGCACTAGATCTTTCTAAGGCATTTGACAGAGTGAGCCATAAAATGGTTTTAAATAAACTGAAATGTATTGAATTGGATGAAAAAGTTACTTGCTGGGCACAGGAAATTCTTAAAAGTCAGAAAGCAAAGGGTTAGAGTAGGAAATACATTTTCAAGAGAAGTGGAAGTAAATATGGGAGTTGCTGTTCATTATTCTAATGAATGACTGTATTACGATCAGAATCTAGGTATTTTGCAAATGATAAAATGGTATACAATAGGATAAAAACAGGTGAAGACTGAACAGTTGCAGGATGATCTGGATAGAATATCTAAATGGGTAGGTCAGCATGGAATGAAGATAAATGCCAAGAAGAGTCGGCTTATAAGATACAAAGATAAATACTATACATCTAAAGGTTAATTATGAATACAGAGTGGGGTCAGATTTGCTTGATGAAGTGTAAATTCTTTGCATAACGTTTGATAAACTCAATTGGGCAGGTAGTAGAAAAAGGTTACAAAATCCTTCATTTGCTGAAGAGGGTGATGAGAGGATGTAACAGAGAAGTTAGGGAGTTGGGTTACAAAACTTTGGCCAGATTATTTGTTGAATATGGCGGTGTAGTTTGGGACCACATTTTGGAGGTCAAATACAGGAGTTGGAAGATGTGCAAAGAAGAGCAGCTAGATTTTTTTGTGGAAATTATCGCAGGACCCAGTCAGTAACTGATATGATACAGGAGCTGGATTGGGATTCATTGGAGGAAAGGAGGAGGGTGAAGACAGTGCTGTAAATGTGCAAATTGCTACCGGAGTGTTAGCGCCATCGCAATTAAACTGTATTCAGACAACAAGTTTTTTAATTACTTAAGAATGTCTAAATCGTCTTTATTTTAATCATTTTACTTAGTAAAGGTTGATATTACCGGGAAAGATACGAAAATGAGAAATTCTTCATGCTTTACCCCTTTGTCTTCTCTACACTTTCACTTCCATTCATTTCCACAGTGACATTCTGTAGTTCACTGGACATATTCAACTACACAATTCGCATACAATGCGAGGACAACAGCAAAGTGACTGCTCGGTTGTGCGAGTGGCTGGCTGGCGGCGCCACCAGAATCCTGGTTGCGTCGGCAACAGAGACACCAGTGCCGCGGCTGGTTGCGCCGCCAAGTCGCCTAGTGTAATAGGGCCCTTAGATGTAAAGAAGCGTGTGGAGGAAGTTCGGAAATTCTTACTTTTTATACGAATGTGACACGGAATAAATCTAAATGAGAAATTTTTATTTAGGCAAAAGTTTTAAATATATATATTTTTTTCTCTCCTACTCGGGTTGCCGCGCGAGGCCCTTGCAAGAGTGAGGCCCCGGGCGATTGCCCTGCTCGCCACCCCCTAAGACCGCCTCTGGCTGTTTGTTTCGGCTTCCTTTTACTTTATTACGTCATAGTTCCATCTCGCTCGTCAGACTTTAGAGCTATAGAAGCTTGCCTGTACCCACAGATTTCGCTGAGATAAGGAATTGAATCCACGCCGCTCTTGAAAAAGTAACGCCTGATATGCCTCGGTCGAATTTGGTAAGAAATTGATTTCGGAAGGGATGTCTGCCTCGTCATATCGAAACTCGAGTTTTTGTTTGGTTTTGCTAAAAAAAGTGATACTTCAATCTGTTCTGAAAGTTAACTGAATAAATTTCTTTACGCTTACAAAGTTGTTCAAACTCTGTTTTTCAGCACTCAGGACCGTCGCAGGCGTCAAGAAGCATCGTTATCGTTGGTTATAGAAGTGAGTTAAAAACTGTATAGTTAACGAACTGTATTCAACATGAGCAAGATAGACTTCGACAGCCATATGGTCGCTGCTTTTTTTTCTGACTTTACTCCTCTTCGACGTCGAGGAAATTATAGGCGGGAAAAGGCAGGGGTAAAGGAACGGAAGGAATTCGGCCATGGCCTTTAGAAGGAGCCATCGCAAAATTTCCTGGAGTGATTTCTGTAAACCATGGAAAACCGAAATATGGATGACCGGACGAGGATCCGAACCAGCGTCATCCCGAATGCGAGGGCAGAGCGTTACAACTCACCCAGTAGGCTCGGTAAACGCATTCCTCAGCTTTTACCAATCAGCCAATCTTAGATTGTGAGTGTTGTACTATTTCCATCTATACTACTAGCTCCTGGTTGTGTTCTGGCTAGATTAAAGACTTGTTGTCATGTTAGTCTGGACGCTCAAACTACGAAACAAATTTCTAGTAAGAGAGTTTGCAATAGCCCTCAACTCCTCAGCTACTTTCCTAATTTCGTGTAGTACTATGGCGCTTCTCCTAGCGTATAGCAGAGTAACTCTTAACATACTAGTTACGGGTGCTTTGTATGCACATTGCGCTTCAATGGGTCATGACTACAGACAGGATTATATGCAACACAAAAAGCTAGAAACTATGCATGAAAAATGCTTAAAATATGCATGAAATGTGTCAAAAAGTGTCAAAATATGCAACATTAGATAATATAAAAATAGTAACTTTTAGATTTTTATTTCAAAATCAGCATGTCATTAGTAAGAGTAGAATAACATATTTATAGATTCGATAATTAACAATTATTTAGCTTTTTTTTTCTTTTGTAAACTTAAACAACCGGGTACTGTTTAAAATATTTAATAGTAAGATTGTTTCTTCGATGTCTCAAAATATTTTTATAAGTGGATATGGACCTTTACACATTCATTGAGTACTGGGCAGTATTTGTAATTGGGTGCTGTGTCAGCAGTCATTGTTTCTGGAAAAAGTTCACCCCGTTACTAAAACTATCAATTTGACACAAACGTTCAAAACCTGGGTTATTGTTCAAAATATATTTAAACTTTAAGTTTACACACGGAATACCTCTGCCAATGCGGAATTTATTCATTAACTAAATAGATTCAGTCAACGTCAAACCTTGAGTTTCTACCTTTTTAATACTCGCAGGTATGTGGAAAAAAACGAGTGATAATCGCAGCCATTGTTCTAATACTAGAATTGTTAAATGCTTTGTTGTACTGACAAACTGTCAGAGCCTCTCCACTATCAAATTCGTCTACTACACCTTTAATGGCCTCGAAATGTTCATTGTAAAACAATACAGCTTCAACCCACGTCGCCCATCGAGTTACCACTGATTCCGGAGGTACAGGCACATTTGGCAATATTTTTATTGGCATTATTACGTGAACGTGCCTTAAGAAACTATTTCTTTGTTGGTGAAGTTAATTTATTTACATTCCCAAACGGGGGTCGTAGTTCTTCAGCGAGTCGTCGTAGACTAAGAGCAGTGCTGTTAGTAGGTTTTGCCGGCTACAATGATTTTATTTGTTAACTAGGTAAATTACCAGAAAATATTGTACATATAGCGAAAATATGCATCATCACTAGGTTTTAGGTAAAATATGCAATAACCGGTGAATGTGGGCTTAATATGCAAATGCATATAACCCGGTCTCTAGTCATGACAAACTTCTTATGCCGCGTTTACACTCTCGCGCGAGCTTAGACGAGGCGAGGCGAGACAGCGCGAACGCGAGAGTGTAAACGGTGCACTCGTGTAGTCTCGCCTCGCTTAGTTGCTCGCGAGTGCCGCTCGCCTCAGTGGCGGTTTCTTGGCGCGAGTCAAAGGCGCGAGCACATTGTTTACAGCAGAGGTAGTCAACCTTTTTACCTACCGCCCACTTTTGTATCAATATATAACTTATGAAGCAGAAGTACAGCGAGTTAAAGCCCATAACAATAATTTGCCAAATACTTTGTATGACTTTCGCTGCGTTTGGCAGAATAAGTCTTTATAAAACCACTCACTGTAGTTAAATCTGTCTCTTTATTTATACTTTGCGTTTATAAAAGCACGAAGTTTGGTGAAATTAGATTTTATTATTTGATTTATTAATGAGATTCCTAAGGCAGATGATGTTAAAATAAAAACTGGATATCTTGGTCAATTTTGCAAAGAACAATCGAAGGTCTCCTCTTTCGGTTTCCTTCTTTGGCTATAATATGATTAACAGCACAAATGCCTGATTACATGAGATATAAAAGAAAAGGTTTCATTAAACTGAATATCAGTTGTCATACATTTTGATATGACAGCTGGTTTTTTATTATTATTATTTTCCCACAGGTTTTCATATCCATCACTATCGAATTTATGTTTACTTTCTGCGTGATATACGATTTCTAAACCTCCTTCCTGTCAAGTTGTAACAGCTTCTTCAATATTTGCGGTAGAAGGATTTATAATCCAGTCATACACCTCGAATTTCAAAATATTTTCAAATCGTTTTTCCATGTCTACAATTTGTTAAGGTGGGTACTGAATCTGTCAATATCCTCTGGGGTTATTTTCGTTTATAGATAATAAGTCACGAAACGGTTGAAATTTTCTTCTCAATAGATTGTAACGCAGTAGTTAAAAGTTTTCAATAAATAATGACACACAGGACATTTTGGTAACGTAATAAGAGTTTTATTAGTTCCTTGAAGGTGCAAATCAACTTCCTTAAATCTATTTAAAAAAATCTTAAAAAGTCAATTTAAAAAAAAAAAAAAAAGAACGAAAGCGTTTCACTATTGGACCAAACCCCCACAGCCCACCACGAAAGCTGGCACGCCCACTAGTCATCCATAGCTAGGCATACACACATACATTTGTGCGCCAGCAATTCCGTGGCGATCCATATAGACGATAAAATGTGTGTGTTAATTGTCTAACGACGAGCCGCATCACAAGCCAATAGCAATCGTTACGTATTTGAACGTGGCGAGCAAGCGCGACGGTAACCATACACACAGATATCTCCCTTAACAATTTACTCGCGGCAGATACGACTTGCTGAATGTCACAAATTAAGTAAGACGAGGAATTCGTAGCTGATTTCATTGCGACATATCAGCAACATACTGCATTTGGAAGGTGAAACCAAAAAGAGTACGCGAACAGAAATTTAAAAAAAATAGGATATAGTGCATGATAGAGGTTAGTGGGAAAAATAATATAAAAGTTGTCAGTGCATTAATAAAAAAGAAAATCCACTCTTTGCGGAGTGCTTTTCGCAGGAAATATAAATATATATAAAATGAAAACTCAACAAGAAGTGGAATAGGCGAAGACGAAATCTACAAAACTAATTTACGCTATTACTACGACTTACTAGTGTTTATGAGAGATCAACACGAACTAATGTAATGGACAGTATCAGGAAGCCCAAATTATGAAGGGGAAGATAAAGGGTTTTGAGGAAATGTATAAGAAGCTGTATCTGTGCATTTAAGTAATACAGAAGAAATCGAAGAAAATGGTTTTCAATTAGTACAAGTAGCAGTATATGATCATGTTTCAACCACTTTTTTTTGTCATACTGTCCGTCTCTTCTTCTTTTTTACAGCTCTAATATAAACTGCTGCACGAATAAATATATTTTTTTGTGTAGAACTTAAAAACACGATTCATTTCAATATTGTCACGTCGCTTGTAACATAACCTCACTACGCTTGGCTCGCGATGTTTTGGAACTCCCAGTGAGCTGCGAGCCAGGAAATCATGGCGGATTAATCCGTAGACGACTACCATAAACACAACAATTTGAGCGCGGCGAGCCAGCTGAACGACAAATGTGTGAACCTGATGTTCCTGTGTATGGGCTCCCACAAGTACAGGCTCGTCGCGAGAATATCCGCGCGCAAATCTTCAGCGAGCTTACTCGCGCACAAATGTTTGTGTGTATGTCTAGCTTATGAATGAATTCTTGCGAGAGTGTAAACGGCAGTTCGTGTCAGCGCTCGTGCACGAGGCGCGAGGCGAGACACGAGGCGAGACGCGAGGCGAGAGTGTAAATGCGGCATTATATGTTTCTTCAGGATCAAATATTTCTCCTCTTCCGAAGACCTTAGTGGAGTTGAGACGGATCTGTTGGAAATAGTACTACGATGTCTAGGTGTATGCTGTCAACTGCCTCCAGTTGTGAAATGTTATGTTTTTAAGGACCCTTGTCAGATGCAGAAGGGTAAGTGTCAGCGTAATTAGCCGCGGAGTATCCACCAAATACGTGTATAATACCGCCGGATCTGCTGTAATGGGCTTCGGTTTACTTAAGTTTACGAAGTTAGGGCTTTTTTTTTTTTTTGCTGATGCACGTATTTCGTTTCTGTATATATTTCTTTACTTTGGAATATACGAGTCCGCTACCCTTAGCAAAATAATGGAAGATATGCCAAATTAGAGATGGAGGAAGTTTCATCCACCTTTTACATCTATCAGCTGCGTTTAATCTGTTTTGTAGGTCAACGGTTAACATCATTTTCTGCTTTTCCATGGCCTTTTCATTTCTAAATGCTCTGGCTCTTACAGCATTCTTTCATCTTCGAGATGGGGGACTGCCTCTCCTCTTGCAACTTTTTGTATGCACTGTCCAAACTATAATTTCGATTGCTTTGTATATTAGGTCCGCTATTTCTTCATTAGATCTGGCTATATCACGCCGATGGGCCGTAAGCTAGCTACAATCCACTTTATTTACTTGTCTCTGCAAAAGCAGCTAGTTGGACAATCTGCCCCTTTCTTGCTGCATGACTTCTCTCTTTTCTGGCAAAGGGTACATACCTGAGGCATCGACTTCCTCTTATATTGGTCTCAATTGTGACCATTCTCTCCACAGGGACTAAACGTCGTTAGTTTTTTTTTTTTTTTTTTTTTTTTTTTTTTTTTTTTTTTTTTTTTTTTTTTTTTGGCAGCGTTTACCTAAGTAGCCCACGTCTAGACTCCTTAGATACCGTGGTACCACGATGGCGTCTCTGAAATTTATTGCACTGAATTCCACGTAAATTTTTCGCTGCTTCAGTATTAGTTTTCGCACATATGAAATTTATGACATGTTATGTTGTGGGATTTTTACGAGGTCCTGTCTTAAATTTAGGACAGAAGCCACTTATGAACTCTTACTTTTATATTTTATTTTCGAAATTCTGCTCACTAGGCAGATGCACCTATTGTCGACACGTTAATAAGTTTTTTCATTTTCGAAGCTTCTGACCAGACTATCTAATAAGGAAACATCCTAAAGTAATTTTCTACATCCTGAATATTTCTATTCGATTAAATATAACAGTTGCTGCTAAATTTTTAATGATCCAAAACATCATGACCATCTGCTTTATGGAGTTTAGGTCCATCTCTCGATAGCAATACAGCAGCGATTCGGCATGGCATGGATTGAAAAGTCGTTGCTAGGTTTCCGGAGGTATCTGCCACCAGATATCTACGCACAGGTCACGCAATTCTCTTCAGTTATGGGCTGGTGGTTTGTGCGCGTGGAGCTGGCAGATGTGTTGTATTGGGTTGAGATCAGGAGTATTTGGTGGCCGTGACATCAGCGTTAGTTCACTAGCATACTCCTCAAACCACTGTAGCACGATCCTGACCTTTTGACACGAGCAGTTATCCTGCTGCAAGATGCCATACCCGTCGTGGAAGACATGTAGCTTGAAGGTATTCAGGTGGTCCGCAATTATCTTGCACATAGTCCACAGCTATCATGATGCCTTCGATCACTACCACACGTCCATGGAACCACAGGTGAGTGTCCCGCATAGCATAATACTGCTCCCACCGGTCTGCGTCTCTCGACCTTGTTGATCAAAACAAAAAACAAGTTGAACAACACTGTTACAAGATATCAGTAGAGTGGGAACCAACAAAGAGAGAACAGGGTGTTTTACTTATACCAGTAATGTTGGAAGTTGAAGAATTCGCTTTATGTACAGTACAATGATAATTGCTACGTGCACGGAAAATGAGAAGAAAAAGATAAAAAGAAAAATTTGGGCAAAAAAGTGGCTCAAAAACGCGCCAAACTTTCACACACAAATTTGATATCGGAGCTCAAAGTAACTACAATAGAAGGTAACAAAAATTTTCTGAGGATGAACCACCTATTAACCGAAATATGTGAGACCTAAGTCAAACTTCAATATTAATGTACAATTGTACAAGTACATCAAAACTGTGATGAAAACGATCGGCACCTACACAGTTTAAAACAATAAACTGAATAACTTTTTTTAATAACATTTGGGAAACTTTTACAAAATATCAAATTGAAATTTTTTGAATAGAAGATTAGAATTTAAAACTAAAATAAATTCTAGGAAATAATAACAGAAAATCTGTAAAAAGTGGAGCCAAAAATCGAAGAATTGAGTAAAAAAATGAGAAAACCGTGATTCTTAGTACTCCACCTAGATTCTTTGGAATGACAGACTTTCCACCTATTCACGGCATTATTCACTATTTTTTTAATGTTGTAAACATTTTTTCTAAATTTTACATTATAACTGACCTTCCAGCAGTAATAAATATTATTTATCGAATTGGCAATAGAAATCGTTTACAATACCTCTAAAACTTTTTTTCTTTTCTTTTCTAGAGTGAGTTCCGTTAACTGATGGTTCGTTTAACGGGTGGTTGGTTAAACGACGATCCACTATAAATATGTAAGATAATTTCGAAATTCGCGTTATCTTACCCAGTTCTACTTAATACCAAAGCTTTATATTAAACATGAGCCAACTCAGGGTCATAAATGTGTTTTCTTCATAGTCAAAGCATGATATCACCGGTAACTATGTTTCGTGATCCGTAAAAATCTAATTTATCAAAGTATCACTGGATAAGAAATGAATTTTTCAAGGAGGTACCGCCGGATAGCCTTTTGAAAATACGATATTTCGACTACTAGCTCCGTCGTCTTCATCAGGTGTCGAGGCGTCTGCACAGATCGGCTCAGGTGCCGCACCTCCTTATATAGGCTATCGGCTCTCTCCGACTCCCGTTGCGGGCAGAGGAAGTTAATATTGAGCCGTTTGTGGCGGTTGCTGAACATGCGTGCCACGCTCTCTGCGTAGAGTTGCCAAGGCTGGTTTCCATGCCTCGCTAAGACATAGCCTACCGTCTCTGTTGTAGGTATCAGCCAATCGAATTTCAATCTTATTAACTTCTGTCGATTTTAATTCCTTCAGGAGCGTAGCTGCATCAGTAATTTCTTATTCAGTGCGTCATTTGTTTACACCATCATCGTCGATGGGTCCAGCTACATGTTTAAGAATTCTACCCCGACAATCCAAATTACATTCTTTCGTAAGAGGTATGTGTTGAGGCAAGTACACCAACACCCGCTTATACTGTAATGTTTATGTTCTACCAAACTTGTCTATGGTTGTAATGATGCCTGTACCTAGTGTACTCGGCTACTTATTAAAAAATGAATCAATTCTATAGTGGTACCTCCCATGATACATATCACACTGTCGATAACCACAAATCCTCGGTTGCACGCCTTCCACCAGTATCCAAATAGGTTTTTAAAGTCATAACCTTGTTGCCATGGTAGTTGTAACTGTGTTTCACGTTCAGATTGTTCTGTTTAAAGTGTACAAGCAAGTTAGCGTTATCTGTAACTAACTGCTTCTGTATCCGACTGTATGTGTGACACTAGTAGGATGAATTTACTAACCTATGTCTCCCAATACTAAAGTAATATCGAACATTTTACTGCTTTCAGTACGAAACATCGTCATACACAAACACAGAATTTAGTAGTACTTTGACTGTCGTTAAATGCCAATATTAAATCTGTTTAATTGGTTTTAGTATTTCTCCTAGCAATTGATACTTTGGCTGGTACAGCGACATGGAAAACAAATATACATTTTCAAATCTAAGTCGATTGGGATGTTCAATCAGGTTGAGTACGAGATTAATTTCCCCATAGTAGTGATAGTGGGAGGTGCGGGAAATAGTATTTATAGAAACGCGAGTTATAGTATAGAGAGTGACCTGACGAAGGTGGTGAAGGAGGCACAGCATACCAGGGTGGAGCTAATGCAGGTCCTAAGTCGCCATGACCGGCCACAATTGAACTATGCTGTGAGGTGGGTTAATGTGGAAACGGGAGTGCTACTTGGGAAAGGCATTAGTTCTGTGTTGGGTGTTGTGCCATTGGTAGGTGGGGTTTCACTAGGCATGCCCTACACCTAAATAGAAGGGGGAAGGGAGTACTTTCTGAGTTGTTAGCTAAAGCAGTGAGGGAGCCCATTTCCAGTGATGATGGGGTCAGGACTGTGTCTTTTTTAGGTTAGGGGCTGCTGGTGAAGGGACAAAAATAGATTATCAAAGTGATACTGATTGCAGATTCACGATGGGAAAAGTGACAGATGTTAAAGAAATAGTTGAAGTGGCTGAAACAATAACTGACTGGGGAAAAACTTGGAAAGAGGAGAAAAATTCTAAAAATCTAAAGCCAGTAGTAAGGGTGTTAATGGTAAACTATAGAAGTATAATGAACAAAGTAATCGAATTTGCAAACTTAATAGAGATACACAAACCACAAGTAATAATTGGGGTAGAGAGTTGGTTAAAAGAAGAAGTACTAGACAGTGAGATTTTTCCTGATGGTTACAGAGTGTTCCGCAGAGATACAGGAGCAATTGGTGGAGGAGTTTTCATACTAGTTAACAAAAACTACCACAGTTCACTGGCGTTCATAGATCAAGACCATGAGTTACTTGGGGTAGATTTCTGGGGTAATAAAAAGAAAAATCAGAGTGTTGGCTGTTTACCGCTGTGGAAGAATGACAGAAGAAGATGAGGCTCTTGAGAAGAAATTAAATTTATCTACATCTACATCTACATTCATACTCTGCAAATCACAAACATTGTGGGTGGCAGAGGGTGCTAAGCACCAATCCTAAACCCGGCCATTGCAATCCCGAATAGTGCGAGGAAAGAAGGAATACATAAAAGTATCAGTACGGCATCTTATTTCTCTAATCTTATCCCTCCGGTCCTTGCGACCTAAATAGGTTGGCGGAAGAAGTATTCCATTGCACTCGAAATTTAAATTTTTTCGCATATTCTCCAATAAATTCGAACGCAAGCTACGTCGTCTGTCTTCCAAACTAAACCCAGCCCAATCTATGTATCAATTCTGTGACGCTTTCGTAAGGGCCTGTAACAACAAGTCACGAATCTAGCGGCTCTCCTCTGCACCCTCTCAACTGAGTCAATCAGAACCTTGCGATACGGATCCCAAACCCCACAACAGTAATCCAGATGCGGACGCACTAGTGTTTTATACGCTATCTCCTTTGTTTGAGCATTACAATTCCTCAAAATACGACCTATGAATCGTAATTTAGAATTTGCCTTGCCTACGACGGAAGTTATGTGCATGTCCCATTTCATGTTGCTTTGTACTATCACCCCCAGATACTTCACGGAATCAACCATGTCAACAGGTGAATTGTTTATTTTGTACTCGTGAACAAACTGATTCTTCTTGTTACTTATCCGTATTGCCTTGCACTTTTTGCAATTAAGTGTAAGCTGCCATTTACGGCACCAATCGAAAATAGCATCCAAATCACGCTGAATTTCCAAGCAATCGTCGGAGCACCTTATTTCCCTATAGATAACCGCATCGTCGGCAAACAACCGCAACCAGCATTTGACGTTGTCACCTAGATCGTTTATAAATATTAAGAAAAGAAGTGGACCTATTACACTTCCTTGAGGAACGCCCCGAAGTAACATTTATCTTAGAAGAGGCTTCCCCGTCAACAACGACATACTGTGATCGACCAGTTAGAAAATCCCGTATCCACTCGCAAATCTGAGCCGAAATACCGTAAGTTCGAATCTTCGCTAAAAGTCGGTTGTGTGGCACAGAATCAAAAGCCTTCTGAAAATCCAAGAAAAACTGCATCAACTTGCGAACCTGAATCGATAACTTTCGTTATGTCGTGGGAAAATAGGGCCAATTGTGTTTCACACGATCTCTTCTTCCGAAATCCGTGTTGACATGGTGTAAGTAACTCGTTATCGTCTAGAAACTTCATTATGTTCGAGCATATGACATGTTCCGGAATTCTGCTGCAGACCGATGTTAGAGATATGGGTCGATAATTCCTAGGATCACTACGATCTCCTTTCTTAAAAACGGGAATTACCTGGGCTATTTTCCAGCTAGAAGGTACTTTTCTCTCTTCTAGTGATTTACGGAATATATCTGACAGAAATGGTTCAATATCCTCCGCGTATTCAGAAAATACTCTTACCGGTATACCATCGGGACCCGGCGCTTTACCCCACTTCAGAGTTTTAATTGCTTTACAATTCCTACGCTATCAATTTCTATCGGAACCATCTATAATT